>CAUYLG010050565.1:0-21401 GCA_963573385.1 Cacajao melanocephalus
TGGGCAGTAGAACAAGAATCCTGTTCTCTCTCCCTCTTTTTCTTCCTCTTTCTTTCTCTCGTACATTCTTTTTTTTTCTTTCTTTCACTCTCACTTTCTTTCCTCTCTTTTTCTTTCTTTCAAAAAAAAAAAAAAAAAAAAAACCAAAAAAATTAGCCGGGTGTGGTGACATGCTCCTGTAATCCCAGCTACTTGGGAGGCTGAGTCAGGAGAATCACTCGAGCCTGTGGATGTTGCAGTGAAGCGAGATCATGCCGCTACTGTACTCTAACCTGGATAACAGAGTGAGACTCCATCTTCATAAAAAAATAAATAAATAAAAAATAATAGAGAGTAAACCCCAATATAAACTATGGACTTTGGGTGATACTGACGCATCAGTGTAGGTTCATTGTAACAAGAGCACCACTCTGGTGGGAATGTTGACCCAGGTCGGGGAGGTTGTGGGGGCCAGGGAGTATATAGGATGTCTGTGTACTTTCCACCCAGTTTTGCTAAGAAACTAAAACTGTTCTAAAATATAAAGTTTGTTAATTAAGAAAAAGTTACTAAACACTTTAAAAAGACAATCAGATTGATAAATGAGAAACACATTGCACTAAAAGGTCCATTAAATTATTAGCTGGGGCCGGGAGCGGTGGCTCATGCCTGCAATGCCAGCACTTTGGGAGGCCGAGGTGGGTGGATTAACTGAGGTTACGAGTTTGAGACCATCCTGGCCAACATGGTGAAACCCCATCTCTACTAAAAATACAAAAATTAGCTGGGCATGGTGGTGCATGCCTGTAGTCCCAGCTACTTGGGAGGTTGAGTCAGGAGAGTCGCTTGAACCTGGGAGGCAGAGGTTGCAGTGAGCCGAGATCTCACCACTGCACTCCAGCCTGGGTGACAGAGTTAGACCCTGTCTCAAAAAAAATTATTACCTGGAATGATAATCTGACATACCAACAAATTAATGACTTCTGTGTATTTTTGAAGTTGTACGAATTATAAAATTATTTTCTCTTTTGCAAGATGACCAACAGGGGGCAAAAATAAAATATATACCAGGCCAGGTGCGGTGGCTCATGCCTGTAATCCCAGCACTTTGGGAGGCCGAGGCGGGGTTACAGTGAGCCGAGATCACACATCTGCACTCCAGCCTAGGGGACAGAGAGAGACTCCATCTCCAAAAAAAAAAAAAGAAAGAAAAGAAAAGAAAAAAGAAAAATGTACCACATGCTCCTACAGTTGCCTCCTCCTCTTCCCCATCCTTCATCTTCTTCTTCTGATTTCTTTATCTCCTACCCAATCTTCCTCTATCTCCTCAAGTCTATCAGTATTTGTATGAATACTTTGAGTTCTTTGGAAGAAACAGTAATGTTGCCAACAAAAATAAATAATTTCTCTGTTTTTCTTTAAGAAGGTGGACTGGGCAATATCACCACCCAAAATAACCCTGTCTTCTTTACAACATCCTTTATCACACTTGAGGGTAAACCAACAGCTTCAATTTTCATGGCCTCGAAGTTCATAGTCTCAGGTTATGTGTGAAGTGGGTTAGCCAGTTGGCTATTTTATTTCAGATATATATATATATATATATTAGAGACTGGGTCTCACTATGTTGCCCAGGCTGGATTTGAACTCCTGGGCTCAAATGATCCTCCTGCTACTGCCTCCCAAGTGGCTAGAACCACAGATGCATGCCACCATCTCTAGCTTAGTTGGCTGCTGTAAACAATGCATTTAAACTTCTAACAGCGGCTTTCTATAAACTATCATATCATTACCCAAATGCCAGGGGTTTGGTTGAGGCCCTGCTGCTTGCTGACAGCCAATCAATTGCTGATGAGTATTGCGAGGGAAGAAGGCTTTAATCACACGCTGCAGCCAAGGAGAATGAGAGATAAAGTCTCATATCCATCCCTCCAACCAACTAAAATGAGGGAGTCTATATAATGGGGAAGGTGCGAAAACTGGAATTAGGGAGGGGTAAGGAAGCAATCATGATGGATGAGGGGTCTAGCGTCTTCTTGTTTAGATGGGGTCATCTGAAGAGTTTCAGAGCTTTCTGCTTCAAGGATCACCTGAGGGTCAGTTTCCTAAGGAGGGAAAGTGGATGAGACAAATATGTTTCACATTTTAAGACCCAGGGAGGGTCAATTTTTAGATTTATTCAAAAAACTGTGGACCAGGTGCGGTGGCTCATGCCTGTAATCCTAGCACTTTGGGAAGCCGAGGCAGGCGGATCACCTGAGGTCAGGAGTTCGAGACTAGCCTGACCAACATGGAGAAACCTCGTCTCTACTAAAAATACAAAATTAGCTGGGTGTGGTGGCACATGCCTGTAATCCCAGCTACTTGGGAGACTGAGGCAGGAGAATCGCTTGAGCCCAGGAGGCAGAGGTTGCAGTGAGCCGAGATCGTGCCATTGCACTCCAGCCTGGGCAACAAGAGCGAAACTCTGTCTCAAAAAAGAAAAAGAAAAAGAAAAAGAAAAAGAAAAAAAACCTGAAGCTATTAGTTCCATGGGACGACAATTAGGCAGGTTTCAATATCAAATGTCCTCATGTGTTCATTAGATTCTCTCACTATTGTCATTTTATTGTTTTTTTACCAAGTAGCAAATCTAAGGAAATGTAAATGATACAGGTTTATATATATTTTTTCTTTTTCTTTTTTTTTTGAGATGGAGTTTTGCTTTTGTTGCCCAGGCTGGAGTTCAGTGGCACAATCTCAGCTCACTGCAACCTCCACCTCCCGGGTTCAAGCGATTCTCCTGCCTCAGCCTCCTGAGTAGCTGGGATTATGGGCACTCATCACCATGACAGGCTAATTTTTTGTATTTTTAGTAGAGATGGGGTTTCACCATGTTGGCCAGGCTGATCTTGAACTCCCAACCTCAGGTGATCCACCGGCTTTGGCCTCCCAAAGTGCTGGAATTGCAGGCATGAGGCACGGTGCCTGGCCTAATGGATGACTTTCAATGCAATGCCTCACATGTAACAACTCAGTAAGTACCAGATGAATAGGTAAACGATGAATGACAAAACAAAAATTTGAGCTGAAAAATTTCTTTTTTGTGTTCATTCATTCATTTATTAATCACCATTATTATTCATAATTCATCATTGTGCATTGGAACTTGTGGGAAGAACAAAATAAACAACAACAAAATAAACAACATTGACAACAAGGAATAAACTCAGAAGCAGCAAGAGGCTTGGGAATTGTGTATTGACACCAATTTGGTTTCCACTGATATATTTGGGTAAAAGTGAGTCCACTTTGGTTTGCTATGTGGAAGATGAACAGAATTCATTGCTCACTCACCCTCCTCTGGAGTTGAGAAAAAATAACCATCCCACTTCTATCTCTCCGTGGAAAAAGACTCAATCACTTGGCGGAGCTTAGCTCAACTTTTTTAGTAAAGTTAGGACTTGCTTAGGGACACAGGACTTCCTCTACAAAAGGGCTTTTTTTAAAATGAAGGAAAACACTGAGGCTCTTCTAAGCTCCAGCTGGCCCCCAGCCTGGCTCTCCGCAGCCCCTGCCCTTCACCCTGTCTGACTTTGCCTCTGCAGGAACTTTCTTCAACCTTCAAAACCATGAAACACTTTGCCCTGCCTCAGAGTAAAATCAAACACTAGTGAGAATCTCTTGAAGTGAGTTTCCATAGACTCTCAGATGGAAGCCTGGGAGTGTCACGGTGCCCTAAGGAGACTTCAGCTTCCTAGAAGATGAGGACACTTTGATTTCCTAATGTGATTTTTGTCTCAGTGGAGCACACTTTGACTCTCACTTCCTGTTTTAATTCTGTTTGGAAATAAGAAAATCTGCTGAGATTTAGTTTCAAAAGAGCTTCTTGAGGAGGATTTCTCTGCCAGCTAGAAAAGGGAATAACGGCCGAGCGCCGTGGCTCACGCCTGTAATGACTTTGGAAGTCTGAGGCGGGTGGATCATCTGAAGTCGGGAGTTCAAGACCAGCCTGACCAACACGGAGAAACCTCATCTCTACTAAAAATACAAAATTATCCGGATGTGGTGGTGGGCACCTGTAATTCCAGCTACTCAGGAGGCTGAGGCAGGAGAATCGCTTGAACCTGTGAGGTGGAGGTTGTGGTAAGCCGAGATTGCGCCATTGCACTTCAGCCTGGGCAAGAAGAGTGAAACTCGATCTCAAAAAAAAAGAAGGAAAAGAAAAGGGAATAACACAATTGCAGTCAGCGCTCACTGACTGCCAGGAGCTGCCAATTAGCATGGGGACCTTGCTTTGTTGAAATGGGACACATCCTACTGGAGAGAGGTATGAATGAGGTCTTGAGGGGTGAGCCAAGATTCCCTGGGTGGCGTGGATTGGAAAACAAGGCAGATAGAGCTGTGCCAGGAAAAGTGAAGAGAACAGAGAGGGAGCTGAGGGATGTGGGGTGCATGGGGAGCGATGGAATAGCAAAGGCTTCAGTGGGAGTCAGCCTGTGAGGGGCCTTGTTCCAGGGACTTCACTCCAGAGGCCAGAGGGACTGGTGAAAGGTTTTTAGCCTGAGTCAATTTGATTTCAAAAGATCACTATGTGAAAGAAGGAAGCGCTGCTTCTTTCTTAGCCACTCCTGGGTGGCTTCTGATAACTCAGGGAAACCATGCTAAGTGCAGGAGCTGAGATGGTGCCTTTAGTGACAGTAGGAGAGGTTAGAGAAGCAGAGGGGATGGAACCTAGACCTCAGCCATTGCTCACCCTGCCTTCTGGTCCAGTGATCTTTCTCCCACCCCAGAGCAACACCAGCTCTTCCCCGAGAGCCCTCCTTGGCAGAACAGAGCAGACAGTCCCTGCGGAACTGGAGGCCCAGCCAGAAATGGAATATGGCATGCCAGGAAGTTCTTTTTAGTAGTATACTTTGTCTGAAAAAACTCATGCAAACATTTGCATTCTGTTTCAGAAGATTAGTGCTCCAGGTAGCTGGGCCATATTTTTATCCTGTGACGCTGGTGCCCTCTGCATCCCTCACTGACTCATATGCTGCCAGGCTGGGAAGGGTCCCTGCTCCTGGGCAGCCAGTTTGTGGATATCACCTCCACACACCATAAGAACAAGGATGCCAGGCTCGATTTTTGGAGTAGAAGGCACATTTGCACAAAGCACACCTTTCTGTGTCTTAGAAACACTGCCTTCCCCTTTCTTGAGTGGAAGGATTTACTGAATTGAATTTATGATATTTAAATGAATTTTATTGCCACTCCCTTCAAATTCCTTTTTCTTTCCCCACTCTGACACATACTCAGTTAATTAGCTTTACAGATCAAGAGTTAGCTAGTGGCAGGCAGAAAATGCCAGAGTCTCTCAAGGGAGGCCTATGCTGAATGTCGCTGCAGAGTATTTTGTGCTTTATGTCTGACTTTTCTAAAATTGGCAGTAATAGTGAGCACTAACTGGGTACTTGTTGGGTGCTGGATATTAGGGTACTTTTTTTTTTTTTTGAGATGACGTCTCATACTCTAGCCGGGGCTGAAGTGCAATGAATGGCGGGATCTCGGCTCACTGCAACCTCTGCCTCCTGGTTTCATGTGATTCTCCTGCCTCAGCTTCCCAAGTAGCTGGGATTACAGGCACACACCACCACACCCAGCTAATTTTTTGTCCCTGTTAGGCTGCTGAAACTCCACTTCATACATACAGTACCTACATAAGTACATTACAGAATAGCAGTCAGATTCCCAGAGCATTTTATAGTTTTTAAACTGATCTCATCTACATAACTTCCTCATTTGGTCCCTGGTGATCATCAAGATGAGTATTAGTAGTCCCGTTGTACAGATGGGGAAACAAAAACTCAGAGGAGTTCATTGACCCATACGGGAGCACTTGGAAATCCTCCTACCGGCAAGTGCCTTTTGTCTATAATGTCTCATTTCTCTCCTCCTCCACCACCCTCTGTGAACTTATACCCAGATTTCTCAATGACATCTGTTGACTTTCATGAAAGCGTTCTTCCCTGAAATTAGGTTCTGGACTGTGGTCACCTTGTGTCAGTTCAGAGCAGAGTTCTGGAAGGTTCAGTGGAGGGCTTGCTTTTTCAGTGTTCCTTCATGTGATGACTGCCTCTGGGTGTCCTGAGCTTCAGGGTCACTCTGCAGCTGCGATGCCACACTGCCTGGCTCACAGGGCACTCCCAGTCTTGTTTTGACTGTACATCGATGTTGTCTCCTGAACTGCGCTGTGGTGGTTTTAGGATCCAGAGTTTCACAGAAGGCATATCAGGCTGTAAATACTCCACCCCCATCCCGTCACAAAAAACAGTCCAAAGAAAACATCAAATGCTAATTGAAACTAAGACAACAGCACAAATATTTATGGGGGCAGAAATTAAAACAACACTGGCAAAAACAAAGAACACATTTCAGATTGGTATTAATTAAAAGAAACACTATGGTATCTAATGTAAACATTTTGTTATCAGATCTGATACCTTCAAATGATTGTTACAACTAGGAAGATAAGGTAATATAAATCATTTACTAAACAATAATAATAATTTTAGCCATTTGCCTTCATACTGGTCCATGCTGCCACGGAAAAGGCCTGGGATGGGAGTCAGAATAAATGCCAGAAGTAGCTGTGTCATTCTGAGCTTGTCACCCAACATTGCCCAGTGTGGCCTTCAGTTTCCTTAACTGAGAAGAAAAGAAGAGAGGAGACAAGAAAACAAAAAGAAAGGATGGGAAAAAGAGGCAGCTCTGCAAATGTATTGTCCAGAGGGGCTGAACTACGTGATCTCTGATGTACGGGTTTCTATTGGTTCAGAGTGTGGACTCAAGCCAGGGTGCACAGGTTCAAATCCCAGCTCCCTCATCTACTGGCTGTGTGTCCTTAGCATATTCCTTCGCTTCTCTGTGCCTCCATTCCTTATTTGGGAAACCCAACCTCACTGAGTTGTGAGCATTAAATTAGTAAATATATATATGAACTTCTAATAGTTCCTACCACATGGTAAGTACTTGGTAAGTGTTAGGTTTTAGTTTTGTTTTTTTTCTTCTGAGACAGAATTTTGCTCTGTTGCCCAGGCTGGAATGCAGTGGTAAGATCTCAACTCACTGCAACCTTCACTTCCTGGGTTCAAGTGATCTCCCACCTCAGCCCCAGCCCCACCCCTGCTCAGTAGCTGGGACTACAGGCATGTACCACCACACCTGGCTCAGTTTTCTGTTTTTGTAGACGTGACGTTACACCATGTTGCCCAGGCTGGTCTCAAACACCTGAGCTCAAGCCATCCTCCTGCCTCTGCCTCCCAAAGTGCTGGGATTACAGGAGAGAGCCACTGCATCTGGCCAGATATTAGTATTATTATTAGATAATCTTATTTAGAGGATAAAACAATGTTCACTGGAGGAAAGAAAAAGTGTAGAGGGTCAGGGGCGATGGCTCACGCCTGTAATCCTAGCACTTTGGGAAGCTGAGGCAGGCGGATCACCTGAGGTTGGGAGTTCGAGACCAGCCTTATCAACATGGAGAAACCTTGTTTTTACTAAAAATACAAAAATTAGCTGTACGTGGTGGCACATGCCTGTAGTCCCAGCTACTCAGGAGGCTGAGGCAGGAGAATCGCTTGAACCTAGGAGGCAGAGGTTGTGGTGAGCTGAGATGGTACCATTGCACTCCAGCCTGGGCAACAAGAGTGAAACTCCATTTCAAAAAAAAAGAAAGAAAGAAAAGGTGTAGAGGATTTCTCTAAAGATTCTGTGCTTTTGACTAGAGAATAAATAGCAGAAAGAAAGGAAACAAGTATTTATTAAGTACCTATTTTACATATGTGTGTATAGTTGTGTTTTTTTGAGACAGAATCTTGTCTCAAAAAAATCTTATCTCAACTTAAATCTGTTGCCCAGGCTGAAGTACAGTAGTTTTATCATAGTTCACTGCAGGATCGAACATCTGGGCTCAAATGATCCTCCTGCCTTGGCCTCCTGAGTAGCTAGGACTACAGGTATGTGCCATTATGCCTGTCTAATTTTTAATTTTTAAAAATTTCCATAGAGACAGAGTCTTGCCATGCTGCCCAAGCTGGTCTCAAACTCCTGGCCTCAAGCAATCCTCCTGCCTTGGCCTCCCCAAAGTACCTATTATATTTGAAGCTACCATATTCCCATTGGCTAGATGAGAGGTGGCACAAATGAGGACTGAAAAAATATTTGCTTCAGGAATGAATCCTGTGAAATAAGTATTTTTCTTTCCTTTTCAGGAGAGGAATGTGAAGATCAGAAAGGCTAAGTAACTTGCCAGCAATGGTTGAGCTGGGACTTGAACCCCAGTCTCCATGGGCTCTGAAGCCCATGCTCCTTCCCTTATAACATGAAACTTCCCAGGAGTTCTTGGCCTGGAAGGGCATATTCCTATGTCCTGACCAGACTGAGACGGGCTTTGGCTTGGTGATAGTTGCTTTAGCAGAGCACAGCCAGGGAGTAGTGAGTAGTGATTTGACCACATGCTGCCTTCATCTTAGCCGCTGTCCTCCCCTCCCTTCCAGCTGCTACTGCCATCCAGCTACCCCCTCTCCCTTCAGCAAACATGGCCAGTGTCAGGCCAGGCTGAGTTTCATATGAGGTTATGTTTCATATGCAAAGTAGTGGACAGGTAGCTGATCCTCTGCTGGTATAAAGTGGGTATTCAATATGTTTGCTTTTCCTTCCTAGCCAAGAAGACACATCATTGCTCCTCCCTCTGTGCTCCTGTCTCGTCGCTTTTGCTCCTTTAACCTCTATGGCAGTGATGCCTGCTTTAGGCCAAAATACCCAGGTGACTTGGACATGAATGTTCAAGGCACTTTTTTTTGCTAGTCACTGTGTTAACTGTTAAGAATACACAGGTAGCCCGGGCACGGTGGCTCACGCTTGTAATCCCAACACTTTGAGAGGCCGAGGTGTGCAGAGCACCTGAGGTTGGGAGTTCGAGACCAGCCTGGCCAACATGGTGAAACCCTGTCTCTACTAAAAATACAAAATTAGCTGGGCATGGTGACATGTACCTGTAATCCCAGCTACTCAAGAGGCTGAGGCAGGAGAATCACTTAGACCCAGGAGGTGGAGGTTGCAGTGAGCCGAGATTGTATCACTGCATTCCAGCCTGGGCAATACAGCAAGACACCATCTCAAAAAAAAAAAAAAAAGAAGCAGCTCACTCTGGCAGTACATATGTTTCAAGAATGCTGTGGTGTGGGGATAGATTTATGGAGGGGACAACTGAAGTGCAATGGTTGAAGTGGCAGCATCAGGATTTGGTGGCTGGTGGGATGTGGAAACGCAGGGAGGGGAGGCATCAAGTGTAACACCTTGAGGAGACTGAGCTGTGGGAACCGTCGAATGGAGGCAGGAAAACAGAAGGAGTGTCACCGTCGCCGTCGCCAACCATAGGTTCTAGGGCTCCCATGCAACAGAAGTTGACACAAGGCCAAGCAAGTTCCCCAGACAAGACTTTATTCCAGGTTTATGCTCGAACACAAGGGACACAGCACTGGAGGGACAGTTCTTCAGCTGGCTCCCCGGGGTATGTCTGGTGTTTGTAGGAAGGGTGACATGCGTCTACATGAGGAATGTGAGTGTCATGACGTGCGGAGGGTGGAGCACAGGGGGCACAGGCCCAGTGAGAAAGCAGGTTAGTACCCGCGTCACAGGATCAAAAAGTGGCAGAAAAGTCCCTTCCTGGGTGGAGATTTTAATATGATGAGGCAAGACTCCGTCTAAAAAAAAAAAAAAAAGAAAAGAAAAAAAAGAAAGACAACTGGGAATTAGTTAAATTATCTGGGGAGTTACTGAGCTGGGAGATGAGGGTTTTCCCAGCAAGGCCTGGCAGGCCCAAAGTAGGCAGGTGGTTCAGAAGGAAAGGCAAACGGGGAAGATGTATCATTACTCTGCCCATGCTGGGGCCAGCAGCACAGGCCTTTCAGTCTAGGGCATGCCACAGTTTGTCACCTTCACACTCCCCGCCAGCCCCTGCTCCCAGCTGCAAAGGCTGAGATGCAGAGCCTCTGTGCAGCAGGCAGGGCAGGGTCTCAGGCAGAGAGCACGGGGGGCAGGCAGAGGCAGTCCCCCTAAATAAAGGAAGGACAGCTCTTAGGGTACTGAGTAAGTGTAGCAGATGCTCAGCTGAGGACTCTGCGGGAAAGCACGTCATTAATTTATTCATTTGTTCATTCATTCATTGAATGGCTGCTGCAAGCTGGCGTGGAGCTATATATGAGGGAAACAGAGGTAAAAGAGCCAGTGCCTGTCCTCCAGAGACTCACAGACTAGCTGTTGTGAAAAAAATAAAATAAAATCTTGGAACCCCAAACTGACTATGCCAAAGGCAAGCTTTAAGCGTTAAACTTGGGGACGAAGTCATGCAAAAACTGCCTTCCTTTTGTTTGCAAACAGCTAGCTGTAATTTTTTTTGTTTTGTTTTGTTTTTGAGACGGAGTCTCGCTCTGTTGCCCAGGCTGGAGTGCTGTGGCACGAACTCAGCTCACTACAACCTCTGCCTCCTGGGTCCAGATGATTCTCCTGCCTCAGCGCCCCCAGGTAGTTAGGATTACAGGTGCCCACCACCATGCCTGGCTCATTTTTGTATTTTTAGTAGAGATAGGGTTTCACCATGTTGGCCAGGCTGGTCTCGAACTCCTGACTTCAGGTGATCCACCTGCCTCAGCCTCCCAAAGTCCTGGGATTGCAGGCATGAGCCACCATGCCTGGCTGCTAGCTATAATTTCACATGCTTACTTTATCTAATGTAAAATGTAGAGCTACTGAGAAAGAGAGGAATGCATAATTGACATTTACCCCCAGGTCTTCACATGTAAAATGTAGATTCACTGAGAGCTAGGCAGAGCCTCACAAGAATGTGACCACTTGCCTCATTGCCTACCCTCTTTTTCCCTCCCTCTTCTCCTTTTTAACCCTCTTTTCCCCCTCCTCCTTTCCCTCCTGCTTGCCCTTTACCCTTTAAATAATGAAGTCCTCAAAACCCTCTTTGGAAAAAACATGGGGCACAGATTCTCCTGAGACTTGTGTTTCTTTTTCCTGGGCATGTTATTTTCCTTGGCAAAATAACCCTCAAAATTGATTGAGATTTGCCTGTCACTATTTGGGTTAGGCTGTGAAGGAAGAGAAGTACATAGAAAAGCATATTAGACATGATAAACGCCATGGTTAAAGGAAGACAGGGCATGGAATCAGGGCGCAACCCTGGGTTCTCCTGCCCACTGCAGACAAAACCAATTCACTGAGACCATTGCAAAAAAGAAAGAGTTAGTTAACATGAGGCCAGCCACACCACGTGGGAGATGAAGTTATTACTCAAATCAATCTTCCCTGAAGATTTAGAGGCCAAGGTTTTTCCAGGATAGTTTGCTGGGCCAGGGAATCTGATTCTAGGTGGGGCCACAAGACCCATTGGTGGGTCTGGGTGGAGCCACTGGTCCTGAAAAGACATTTCAAAATTTTAAGTTTTAGAAGAGTGATGTTATCTGCAGGAGTAATTGGAGAAGTTGCAAATTTTGTGACCAGTAGAATAATGGCTGGCAATCGTTTATGTCTACACCTTAGCAGGATTCAGGGTCCTCTCCTCCTACTAACGTGGTGGCCTTCCATTAGCTTTACAAAGGTGGTTCAGTGTGGGGGAAAGGCTGTTATCATTTAAACTATAAACTAAACATCTCCCAAAGTTAGTTTGGTGCTAGCCCAGGAATGATTAAGGGCAGTGTGGAGGTTAAAGGCAAGATGGCGGTTGGTTAGAGCCGATCTCTTTCACTGTCATGATTTTCTCACTGTTGTAATTTTTGCAAAGGTGGTTTCAAGGGTAGGCTTCCTGGGGAAGGGGTACCTGACTTGGATCTGGAGAGATTTATAGAAGCTGGCCAAAGAATAGGACCTGAGGTTTCCAGCAGAGGAAATAGCCTGTTTAAAAATGGGGGTGGGGGAGGGGCTGGGCTCAGTGGCTCATGCCCATAATCCTAGCACTTTGGGAGGTTGAGGTAGGTGGACTGCTTGAGTCCAGTAGTTCCAGACCAGCCTGGGCAACATGGTAAGCCTCAATCTTGACAAAAAAAAAAAATTTTTTTAGCCAGGTGTGGTGGTGCACACCTGTGGTCCTAGCATATTGGGAGGTGAGGCAGGCTGATTGCTTGAGCTCAGGCATGGCAAAACCCCATCTCTACAAAAAATAAAAAAATTAGCCAGGCATGGTGGTATGCACCTGTAGTTCCAGCTACTCAGGAGGTTGACTTGAGCCCAGGAGGCAGAGGTTGTAGTGAGCCAAGATCACACCACTGTACTCCGGCCTGGGTGACAGAGCGAGACCTTGTCTCAAAAAAAAAAAAAAAAGAAAAGAAAAATAAAAAAGTAAAGAAAAGAAAAAGAAAAAGGAAAAGGAAAAGGAAAAGAAGAAATGAGCAGTTTTTTTTTTTTAAACAGTGTTAAATTTAGTCTGAAGCTGTTTCCTTGTAAGTCTAGCTTAAAAGTTTCTCCATGCCTAGTGAGCTGTAATCTAACTGGATGAGTAAACAGGCTGTAATGTACTCTTGTATCAACCATGGAGTTTCAGCCAATCACAGGCAGCCAACTGTTCAAATGAGGCAAACTCCAAGCTGTAACCAATCCAGCTCTTTCTACACCTCACTTCCATTTCCTGTATATCACTTTCCTTTTCCTGTTCATAAATCCTCTCCCACCATGCAGCAACATCAGAGTCTCTCTGAACCTATTCTGATCTGGGGGATTACACAACCCACCAGTTGTTCATTGCTCAAATAAACTCTGTTATATTGCATTTATCTGAAGTTTTTCTTTTCTTTTCTCTTCTTTCTTTCTTTCTTTTTTCTTTTTTTGAGATGGTGTCTTGCTCTGTTGCCCAGGCTGGAGTGCAGTGGCGCTATCTTGGCTCACTGCAACCTCGGCCTCCTGGGTTCAAGCAATTTTCCTCTCTCAGCTTCCCAAGTAGCACCCACCACCATGCCAGCTAATTTTTGTATTTTTAGTAGAGATGGGGTTTTGTCATGTTGGCCAGGCTGATCCCGAACTCCTGACATCAGGTGATCCGCCTGCCTCATCCTCCCAAAGTGCTGGGATTACAGGCGTGAGCCACCAAGCCTGGCATGCTTGTTAGGAAAAGAAATAAAGCAATTTTCCAGGTATAATATTAGCAGAGCCAAGAATATTGTTGAGTTTGAAAAGGCCTCCAAATCCTGCTAGGTGTGAGTTTTGGACAAATTTCAGACTCAATTTAAATCCACTACTCTTTCGGTAAAGATCAAATTCAGTGTTTGAAGAATTTCTGCTATTTTTAGAATGCATTAGATATCTCCCATCCCAATTTTGGGAACTAAAATAAGTGTTTGGGGCTTTTTGTGAACTTCCTGTTTCTAAGGAAGAATCTAAGAAAGTCTCATGTAAAGTGTTCCAGAAACTCTTGGGACATCAAAGAATTCCAAAGAAACAAGGGAATTAGTTCATTGCGGAGGAATCTGAAAGACACCAGATAATTTTATTTAATAAACACACAGAAAACTCTTTCTCAAAGACAATTCAAGGGATTTAATCAATTCGGGGTTCAATGACCCCAAAGTCGTGTCTATGTCAAACATGAGAACAAACTGTGGGAAGACTGGATGCTTACGGAAAGATGAGAAATTCTCGTGTGAACATGGACAGTTTGGCCTGATAGTCTCACTGCTATTTTTGATTAATTTTAACAGTTGAGAGATGGGAAAAAGAGGCTATTTTCAAAGGAGAAGAAGGTAGAAAGGGAATAATGTCTGTGATTTGACTTTTGTGTCCCAGGCCAGCTTTCCCAGGTGACAGCAAGCAGCCCCTAGGTTGCTTTTGTTCAAAGAATAGTCATGTTTCAAGTTAGAGTAAGCCCCGTTTAGGCTTTCAAAGAGTCACTGACAGGAAGGGCTGCCTGGCATCAAAGTGGCTCATTCCTGAACCATTCTTCCATGAAAAGTTGCTTCCCAAACCCAGATGCTTAGGGTTCCGGGGTGCCCCTCCTTCTTGTAGTAGCAGCTTCTCTCAGAAAACACCAGTCATTGTTTACATTTTAGTGTGAATGAGTTGAAGGCATTAGAAATTTACATTTAGCCAAATATAACTGTGCAATAACAAGTGTTGTTCTTGAGTTCTGGTTCTGGGGAGCAGATTGGAAGAATGTTTCTGGGCAGAAGTCTCCTACGGGGTATTGAACATTCAATTTTATACAGGCTACTAATTCAGCCCAAGATGAAGGTTGATCTAGGAAGTGTAAACATTGTTGGCTTCGGAACTGTGGAAGAGAGACTCTTGGAATGAAGGGCAGACACCAGAACACTTTACAATATTTTATGACTATGGAAGATTCGTTTAGTTCCATCTCTTAGATGAAAAAGTCATTCATACCAGAAGTAGGAGGAGGGTTATTAGTGATTCATTTTTTTCTTTTTTCTTTTTTTTTTTTTTGAGATGGAGTCTTGCTTTGTGGCCCATGCTGGAGGGCAATGGTACAATCTCAGCTCACTGCAAACTCTGCCTCCTGGGTTCCAGCCATTCTCCTGCCTCAGCCTCTTGAGTAGCTGGGATTACAGGCACCATGCCTGGCTAAATTTTTTTGTATTTTTAGTAGAGATGGGGTTTCACCATGTTGGCCAGACTGGTCTCGAACTCCTGACCTCATGATCTGCCTGCCTTGGACTCCCAAAGCGCTGGGATTACAGGTGTGAACCACTGCACCTGGTGTGATTCATTTTTTTCTATTATGCTTTGCTGTATTTTCTGCAATGAGCTGTATTTCTTTAATAATCAGTTAAAAATCTAAAGAATGTAAAATATTTTTTTAAACTGGTGTTTTTGCCTACAAATTACTTTCACTGGTGCATCCAAATTTTCATTCAATTTATCATTGCAACTCTTCTGAAACTGCTGCTTACAATAATTGAAATAGGAAAATCACAAAAATTACAAGAATGACCCTGGATGCAGCTTTTAGTCAGGCTAATCAATGTTCTCTGTCCACACAACCGT
Organism: Cacajao melanocephalus; assembly: GCA_963573385.1. Classification (NCBI taxonomy): domain Eukaryota; kingdom Metazoa; phylum Chordata; class Mammalia; order Primates; family Pitheciidae; genus Cacajao; species Cacajao melanocephalus. The sequence goes on from CAUYLG010050565.1 coordinate 14,998, forward strand.
AGAGAGCTCGAAGGATTAGATGTTCCAATCACACTGGGGTGCAGAGGGATTGTTGTGCTTGGTTAGATTGAAAGAGACAGTTGGAATTGTTCTTGGAACTGTGCTGTTCCTGCGTGGAGACACAGTCTTGGAAATAGTTGCCTTTTTGTACCACTCCACACATCCTTCTGCTAAAACACCACAAATACTATCCTCACTGTGTGCAATCTTATCTTTTTCATTTAATTGTGGAGGGATAGGGAAAAGGGGGATTTGTCCTCCTAGGACCATGCTAGTGGTGAATGGATGAATAGATGGGGACCCCAGGATCTTGCATCCACCTAAACTTCAAGTAGACATTGATAAGAAAGAAAAGGATTATTTAAAATCTATTTTGGCTGGGCGCAGTGACTCACTGCTGTAATCTCAGCACTTTGGGAGGCTGAGGTGAGGGGATCACTTGAGAACGTGAGTTCGAGACCAGCCTGACCAACATGGAGAAACTCTGTCTCTACTAAAAATACAAAATTAGCCGGGTGTGGTGGTGCATGCCTGTAATCACAGCTACTCTGGAGGCTGAGGCAGGAGAATCGCTTGAACCCAGCAGGTGGAGGTTGTGGTGAGTTGAGATTGCACCATTTCATTCCAGCCTGGGCAACAAGAGTGAAACTCCATCTCAAAAAAAAAAAAATATATATATATACACACACACACACATATATATATGTATATATACATGTTTTGAATATATATACATTTTTGAATGTTTATATATACATTTTTAAAACATATGTGTTAAATGAATATATGTATTCAAAAATATATTTAAACGTTCCTTTCCCTTCTTATCCATGCCTCATCGAAGTCTGTGTTCATGCAGCATCTTGGGGTTTTCATTCCTTCATCCATATGTACACATTTGGATGAATGAATAGAAAGTCTGTCTCACTGTCTTTCAGATCACATATATGAGCAGTTTTGCAAGTTTTCTATGATCTTCAGTACCCATATTTTCTATTTTTGTTACTATAAATATACACCTCTTATGTCAGTATTGGTGTCTAGAAGAGGGTAGAAATATTTTGCTATCAAAGAAAGTTGGTGGGTCTGGCTTTACTCTTGTGAGCTATATCATAAAGGGTCCAGTTACTAAACCAGAGCCACTTAGCCTGCACTTTCATCTGGGTGGAGTAACAGCCTGCCAGTCCTTTCCTGCCCCTGCTATTTTGGATTACGTGAGGGCAGAGGAGGGGTGTTTCACAAGACACAGGGAATGCAGTTGTCTCGGAGTCATTGGCTCAGACTGAGATTAGGCTGAAAGCTGCACAGTGTCAGAATGATTGTGATTCTCTCTTTGTAGATATTTACACTTTATGGGAAAGCTCTTATTATGTCAATGGCTGGAGTTTCAAATCTTCGATGAAGATGCCTTTTTTGGGTGGGAAGTTTCCTGTCCTTTCTTGGGCAGCTAGAATCCTTGCCAGTGCATTCCCCACCCTATACCTGCTTTGTCTCCCTACAGGCTGTCTGAGACATGTCACCTGTCTTTGGTGGAATGCATGTTTGTTTCCATTTACAGGTCCTTGAAAGTAAAGCTTGTATGATGGAAACTGTTGGAGTTTGCACAGAGACTGGCCCATGTCTCTGTTCGGTTCAGGGTTTTACATATTTGGAGTCTTGCATCTTGCAATAAATATACGACTTTGATAAGCTGCCTGGGTCACTCAAGGGCTAGAACAGATGATCTCTTGTAATCAAGATGGTTTAAGCGAGTCCAGCCATCTGTTTCAGCTTGGCACTCAGGGTAGCTATGTTGGCCGTGTCACCAAATTCCAAACCCTTAGCTTTGCAAGGTCAGATACTCAGTATCATCATATTCCAGAGCAAATCAGGCTTTGGGGGGCTGATTCCCAATAATCAAACTCACAAGATGCTGAGGGATAAATGTATCTCATAGTGTCCTTGTGAGGATTAAATGAGTAAGTGGATGTAAAACTTACCTCTGGCCAGGCACATACAAGTAAGTGTCTCGTAAATGTTGACTTTATTTATGCTGTGACCTATCAAACATGGTAGATGCAGCACAGGATAAACACCAACAATATTTACTCTTGGTGGCTTCCTCCCCTAGGATCTAGAATCCATACACAGCACCATCCTTGTATCAGCCAGTCAGTCACAATGTGATAAAATGTGTCACTTCAAAAAAACGTGTTCCAGTCCTAAGGACGCAACTGGCCCACACTCTTGTGGCAGCTCTCTGGGATCTTTTTTTTTTTTTTAAAGACAGGATCTCACTATGTTGCCCAGGCTGGAGTGCAGTTTGTTATTCACAGGCGCGGTCACACCACTGATCAGCACGGGAGTTTTAACCTGCTCCGTTTCCAACTTGAGCCGGTTCACCCCTCCTTAGGCAACCTGGTGGTCCCCTGCTCCCGGGAGGTCACCATATTGATGCCAAACTTAGTGCGGACACCCGATCGGCATAGCACACTACAGCCCAGAACTCCTGGGCTCAAGTGATCCTCCCACCTCAGCCTCCCGAGTAGCTCGGACTAGAGGCAGGCGCCACCGCGCCTGGCCTCTCTGGGCTCTTGATCAGCTCGAGAGGCCGTCTTGTTTCCTGATTTTATTTGGCAGAGTGGCTGGACCATGTTAACAACTATGTTCAAAATGCTCAGCTTCTGCAGATGGCTGGTCCTAGCCATTTTATGTTGATTTCTTGTTAATGTCAACCGTGATTGATATTGACCATAGATGTGAGTTTCCCCATGAGCTACATTAGCCAGCTGCCAAGGCACAAAGCATACCAATGAACACTCACCGCCTACTGCAGGAAGAGTCATAGTGCTGGGCTTGTCATGTGGGTCTAAAGAATTCGGTGGAATTTGCTCTAGTGCTAATACTTAACACAAAGTTATGCCTGTGGACTGGAGGAATGCTCCACTCCCAATTTTTGTTGTGCATTGAATTACAACACCCTCTCCCATCCCTGCCTGTTGAGATAACTAACCAAACTCTTGGGAGACAGAGAACAGAGCCCTAATAAGCTGAGATATTACATTGGTTACATTTCAGCAAGAAGACGGAGTGAGGAAAAGGTCTGGAGCACAAAATCATCAGTCTTCATGGAGTAGAGGGAGTCTATCCTCCTCTCCTGGGCTGCATGGCAGTCTCATCTAGTGGTCTGCAGCAACATGATAGAGGGATGGGCCATTACTCTCCAATATGATCTCAAGAGTCATGCAAGACATAACAGTTTCATTTGGATTCTGACTTAAAAAGGAAAACACAGGCCAGGCGTGGTGGCTCATGCCTGTAATCCCAGCACTTTGGGAGGCCAAGGCGGGTGGATCACGAGGTCAAGAGATGGAGACCATCCTGGCTAACATGGTGAAACCCCATCTCTACTAAAGATATAAAAATTAGCAGGGCATTGCGGCACATGCCCGTAGTCCCAGCTACTCAGGAGGCTGAGGTAGGAGAACTGCTTGAACCCGGGAGGCAGAGGTTGCAGTGAGGTGAGATCACGCCACTGTACTCCAGCCTGGCGACAGAGTGAGACTCTGTCTCAAAATAAAAGGAAAAATCTTTTCAGATTTGAGCCAGAAAGTCAATCAACTGTACAAACAGGTAAGTTTCTCTCAGTCTCAATATAATCAATATATCTGAGGAAGGGGTTGGGAGGGATGTAAGAAATCTCCAAATACTCTATTTTTCCTTGTCATGAGATCCACAGAGGCTAACTGGGTGCTTTTCCCAGGGAGCGAGGTCAAATCATCAGTCGGAATGTGCCAGAGCAGGCCAGGGCACTCCTGTAATCCCAGAACTTTGGGAGGCCAAGGCAGGTGGATCATCTGAGGTCAGGAGTTCGAAACCAGCCTGGCCAACATGGTGAAACCCCATCTCTACTAAAATTACAAAAATTAGCTGGGCGTGGTTGTGTGTGTCTGTAATCCCAGCTACTCAGGAGACTGAGGCAGGAGAATTGCTTGAACCTTGGAGGCAGAAGTTACAGCTAGCTGAGATCTCCCTACTGCACTCCAGCCTGGGTAACAAAGAGAGACTTGGTCTCAAACAAAACAAAACAGAACAACAACAACAACAAAAACATAAAAATTAGCCAGGACTGATATCTTGCGCCTGTAGTCCCACCTACTCAGGATGCTGAGGTGGGATGAGCCCTTGAGCCTGGGAGGCAGAGGTTTCAGTGAGCTGAGTCAGGCCACTGCACTCCAGTCTGGATGACAGAGGAAGACACTGTCTCAAATGTGCCAGAGCAGCTGCTCCTGCCTCCTGTAACTGTAAGACTCTGGGGGCATCTGTGGCCACTCTCATTTTTCCTAGTCCAAGTGGACCCTCTCTGCATCTTCTCTCCAGCATCTGAGTTGTGTCGCTGGAGCCAAGGCCAGTCTGCTCCCCGGCTTGCCCCTGCACTGGCCGTGGAATGAGAACATTATTCTCTGGCTGTGTACATGGGAGTTCCTGCTGGCCGCAGGGACAGGAGCACCCCGCCAGCGAGGATGACGGAGAAGGGCAAGGCTGCCTTTGCAATGCAGGTAGGGTCGCCTGGCAGGGTTCTGAGCACCAAGAACCCTTTGACCCACGTTGTCACACTCCCATTTCCTCCCTAAGGTAGTGTAAAAAGGGAGTTCTTCAAAGTGCAGCCCTTGGCATCTTCACCCATAGGCAAAAGCCTCCTCTGCATTTATTAAATAGCAATGTGGCAGTTTTTAAGCTGTTGGCTTTCAGCAGAATGCCCCCCACTCTATACTCCACCCTGATGCTGAGACAGGGGTCTCTACCCTCTATTTCTCTGTCACCAGCAGAAGCCCTGATGGCTCTGCCTATAGAGGAAGCTAGAGGGACACTGATGGGCTGAAGCGGGGAAGGATTTGCCTTTCCCATGTTTCTTGCTCTCGCTGTCATTGTCACCACAGCAACAAGAATTCACCTTGGCAGCAATCAGAAGCTGATTCCAGTAGACAGAAGTTCTGGTTTCCAGTTTCTCCCACACTGGCCAACCTCAGAGGCACCAGCCCCAGTCCAGCGCCTCCTTCAGCTCCAGATCCTAATAACCCAGCCTCCTCCTCTGTTCCGCCAGCCCCAGGCGGGGTAGCCGCCTCCTGCAGTTACTCTCCTTTCTGCATGTTCTCGCCTCACCTTTTCAGTACTCCAGAACCTGTTTACCTGATTGCTATTGTATAGGTATTGTATACGTATATTGTATACCTCTGTTAAAATTACATAAAATAGCATGGCTACTTCTTTTTTTTTTTTTTTTGAGACAGAGTTTCACTCTTGTCGTCCAGGCTGGAGTGCAATGGCACAATCTTGCTCACTGCAACCTCCACCTCCTGGGTTCAAATGATTCTCCTGCCTCAGCCTCCCAAGTAGCTGGGATTACCGGTGCCCACCACTATGCCCAGCTAATTTTTGTATTTTCAGTAGAGATGGGATTTCACCATGTTGGCCAGGCTGATCTCGAACTCCTGACCTCAGATGATCTACCCACCTTGGCCTCCTGAAGTGCTGGGATTACAGGCGTGAGCCACCACACCTGGCCACTTCTTTTTTCTTGACAGCATTCTGCCTGACACAGGTGGCTCTTTTAAAATCCAACCCACTGACCTTCATGCAGGACAGACCTGGGTTAGGCTTTGCGCTAGATGCTGTGGTTACTAAATAAAACGTGGTCTCCACTTCTGAGGAGATCTGTGTGGAGTTAGAGTAACAAACATCTGTATGGAACTCTAGGTTGCAAATCTCTCTTTTACATAAAGGTTCACTTGATTCTTACATCGACATTATAATGTATTATTTCCACTTACAGATTAGGGAATTGCAACTAAGAGATGCCAAGTAACTTTTGCAAAGTCACACAACGAGTAAAAAGAGAAGTCCCTGACTTTGATGCCGTACTTTCCGGGACTCCAAAAGCAATCAGTAGTTAGGTTAATTGGAATCTGATGTCTTTATAATTTCTCACTTTGAATTATTCTTTGCTGTTTAAAGTGAAAAACACTTTGAGGTACTTGTGAAAGTAAGGAAGAAGGGGAAAGAAGACAGTTTGCAAGTGATCAAAAAATAGTCCCAATAGTGAAGACTGTCTTCCTTTTCATTTTTCAGTTTGTGATCTTGGGCACCTCAGGTCCAGGCCTCAAAGGACCAGAGCATCTGCACCTTACTCTCTCCCTGCCCGTGTCTCCCACTGGATTAGGAGCTGGGGGTGGTAGGTGGGTACAAAACTCTGCTCTCATAATCTCACAGGGAGCAGGAAGGAGGGGGGTGCTTCGGACAAGGAGTGAGCACTGACTAGACATCCTCTCCTCCCTCTCCTCCCTCTCCTCCCTCTCCTCCCTCTCCTCCCGCGCCTCCCGCGCCTCCCGCTCCTCCCTCTCCTCCCGCTCCTCCCTCTCCGCCCG
>CAUYLG010050566.1:0-49843 GCA_963573385.1 Cacajao melanocephalus
TCGGAACCCTCTTACGTTGCCAGTGGAAATATAAAATGGTACAGTTGCTTTAAAAAATAGTCTGGCCATTTTTAAAAGGTTAAACATGCTTATCATGTGACCTGTCAGTTCCACTCCTAGGTACATACCCATGAGAAATGAAAACATATGTCCACACAAAAATTTATATTTTTATATACATCAGCATTAATAATAGCTAAAAAATTGAAACAACATAAATATTAATATCTATCACCTGATGAATGGATTCATAACATCTGGTATATGTACACAGTGGAATATTACTTGGCAATAAAAAGGAATGAAGTATTAATTTGAACTGGAACATGGATGAACTTAAAAATATGGTAAGGAAAAGAAGCCAGACACAAAAGGCCATGTATTGTATGGTTCCTATGTGTATGAAATATCCAAAACAGGCAAATGTATAGATTCAGAAAGTAGAGTAATAGTTGTTAGAGGATGTGGGGTTGGAATAATAAAGAGTGACCGATAATGGATATGAAGTTTCTTTGTGAGGAGATGAAAATGTTTTGGAATTAGATAGTGGTGATTATTGCACAACCTGGTAAATATACTAAAACTAACTGAATTATACACTTAAAAAAATTAAAGGCCAGGCACAGTGGCTCACACCTGTAATTCCAGCACTTTGGGAGGCCAAGGCAGGCAGATTACCTCCTGAGGTCAGGAGTTTAAGACCAGCCTGGTCCAACATGGTGAAACCCTCGTCTCTACTAAAAATACAAAAATTAGCTGGGCATAGTAGTAGGTGCCTGTAATCCCAGCTACTCAGAAGGCTGAGGCAGGAGACTCACTTGAACCTGGGAGGCAGAGGTTGCGGTGAGCCGAGATCATGCCACTGCACTTTAGCCTGGGTGACAAAGCAAGACTCTGTTAAAAAGAAATTTTTTTTTAACTTTAAAAACTCAGAACAATACTGTTGTTTTTTATGGAGCTCTCAGGACTATGAAAGATGGATGGGTAGGATTTAGACAGTTAAATGAGTGTGAGGGGATTGAAGCTGAGGGAAAAGCAAAGGTAGGAAGATGTTTAGGAGTAGGGCCAGACCAGGTGCCATGGCTGCTGCCTATAATCCCAGCACTTTGGGAAGTCGAGGTGGGTGATCGCCTGAGCCCAGGAATTTAAGACCAGCCTGGGCAACAAGGTGAAACCCTGTCTCTACAAAACTTTTTAAAATTAGCCAGGTGTGGTGGTGCCTGCCTGTAGTCCCTGCTACTCTGGAGGCTGAGGCGGGAGAATCACTTGAGCCCAGGAGGTCCAGGCTGCAGCAAGCTATGATCGCACAACTGCACTCCAGTCTGGGTGACATAGACCCTGTCTCAAAAAAATAAATAATGGGGCAAATATAAAGTATAAAGGAAGGGAAGCAGTTCAGGTTGTTAGTGGAGCAAAATGGGCACAAAGGTGAGGGATGGGAGTCGGTATCTTCATCTCCCATTTTTCAGGCAAAAAACCCAAGGCTCGGAGGTTACTGCTTGGCCAACCAGTATGTGATGGAGGCTAGATTCAACTTCAAAGCCAAGGCCTTTATACGCTTCTGTACTTCCTTCCTTTCTTCATTTCATTTTCTCACCTTTGTCAAAACACCATGGCCTCTGCTCTTGCAAATAGTAAAATTAAGCTGTTGAACCAGTGGATCATGACATTTTTAGTGAAGCAATTACATACTTCTTAATTTCATAGTTTCTGGGGCTCATTTAAAGTCATTCACCTCCTATTCATATAGACTAGCTGTCACAAAGGCAGGATTCACAACCCAGAAGGCAGTGTGAGATACCTCCAGGTAGAGAGTCATTTGCTTAAATGTCTACTTTATAAGCTATTAAGGAGGTCTAAGTACCTTCCCTGCCGCTATTTAAATGTTGCCCTGGAGCCACCCTTTCTCTAGTAAAGTTGGAATTTGAAGGCAAGTTAAGGAGGACAGAGTAGTGACAGAGCTTGTAAAACAGCAAGTCCCTCTTCAGACTTCTCCTTAAGTACAGCATCCCACACTCTCTACAGAATCCATGGTTTTACTGGAGCCACATTGTGGTATCAGGGGGATCGGGGGGTGGGAGGGTGGGCACCCTTCTTTTGCTTTTCCCTCCCCAGCTAAAGGGCAAGCAGCCCATGTCACCCTTCATCTCAAATATAAATTAAAATTCATCATCTTAGCAGATGTGATTAAGATGATCCTTGAAGTTGTTCACACACTTAGTAAGCCCAATTATATTTTTTATTAACTCTGACATAGTTCCTTTTGTTGCTGAATCATAACTTTAATATTTTTAACTGAATGAAGCATCAATTACCCCCCTCTGGTCATGTTGAGATCTTGGCAGTGGTGGAAAAAGTACACTTAAATGGTGTCTGTACAGTTTTGGCAGCTCATTTTTAGATTTTTACGTTAGGCTTTTTTGCTTCCTGACCTTGTGGTATCTCTGCTGCCGCTGAGGGGGATTGATTGTTGGGAATGAATTGAGCCTCAGGGAATGAATCATAGACCTTGAGCTACCAAAGACCTAGTTAGGTCATCTCTGTCCACCTGCTGGGACATGATTGCTAAGGTTTTTCTTTCTTAGGAAAAAGCTGTTTTAGAATCACTTTTGTACTGTGTATTCAACTTTTGTTTTCCACTGTCGATAACCTTTAAATAGGGACAAAAATAGAATTGTAAAATATTATCTTTGGCCCTTAAGTAGGTTTTTTTTCCTTGGTGTACACTTTTTTTTTTTTCGAGACTAGTCTTGCTCTGTGGCCCAGGCTGGAGTCCAATGGCACAATCTTGGCTCACTGCAACCTCCGCCTCCTGGGTTCAAGTGATTCTCCTGCCTCAGCTTCCTGAGTAGCCAGGGTTATAGGCACGCAGTACCACACCTGGCTAATCTTTGTACTTTTAGTAGAGACGGGGTTTCACCATGTTGGCCAGGCTGGTCTCAAACCCTTGACCTTGTGATCTGCCTGCCTGAGCCTCCCAAAGTACTGGGATTTTTTTTTTCCTTAATGGCTTAAAATGTTTATTCATTCCCTCAACAGATAACTATGATTAATTATTATTATTATTATTTTCTGAGACAGAGTCTCGCTCTGTCTCCCTGGCTGGAGTGCAGTGGTGTAATCTTGGCTCACTGCAACCTCTGCCTCCCAGGTTCGAGTGATTCTCCTATCTCGGCCTCCTGAGTAACTGGGATTACAGGCACCCACTACCACAGTCGGCTATTTTTTTGCATTTTCAGTGAAGACGGGTTTTGCCATGTTGGCCAGGCTTGTCTTGAACTCCTGACCTCAGGTGATCCACCCACCTTGGCCTCCCAAAGTGCTGGGATTATAGGCGTGAGCCACCACACCTAGCCTCAACAGATATTCATTGAGCACTGCTATGTTTGAGGGTGCCGTAGGAGGTACAGTGCTGAGAAAAACAGTCATGTCCTGCCTTCATGGAGTTTACAGTTGGAGAAGAACAAATGATAAAAAATTACGGAAACAAATATAAAACGTGGTTTTGACAGGTGCTCTAAAGAAAAGGTACATGGTGTTTTCTCACTATCCTGTTTAACTTCCCTTCAAATTTTAACTTTGCTAGAGAAAGGGTGGCTCTAGGGCAAAATTTAAATAACTGTTCTGTAGGGAAGATACTTACCTTAATGGCTTGTAAAGTAGACATTTAAGCAACTGACTCTACCTGGAGGTATCTCACACTGCCTTCTCTTCATTGCAAAACCTGCCTTTGTAACAGCTGCTTTATGTGAATAGGAAGAGGTCCGCTGGCTAGGCGCTGTGGCTCATGCCTATAATACCAGCACTTTGGGAGGCTGAAGTGGACTGATCATGAAGTCTGGAGATTAAGACCATCCTGGCTAACATGGTGAAACCCTGTCTCTACTAAAAATACAAAAAATTAGCTAGGTGTGGTGGTGGGTGCCTGTAGTCCCAGCTACTCAGGAAGCTGAGGCAGGAGAATCGCTTGAACCTGGGAGGCAGAGGTTTCATTGAGCCGAGATTGCACCACTGAACTCCAGCCTGGGGGATAGAGTGAGAGTCTGTCTTTAAAAAAAAAAAAAAGAAAAAGAAAAGAAAAGAATAGAAGGAGAAGGACTTGAAATGAGCCCCAGAAACCATGAAATTAAGATGTATTTAGTTGATTCACTAAACATGTTTTAGGGACATTTTCCCTGACAGCGAGGGAAAGGAGGCAGTGACCCATCAGCTAAGATCTGTGGGTAATTAGGAATTAACCTAGTAAAGAAGGGAAGGAGGCTGGGTGTGGTGGCTCATGCGTGTAATCCCAGTATTTTGGGAAGCCAAGGCGGGTGGATCACTTCAGGTCAGGAGTTCAAGACCAGCCTGACCAACATGGTAAAACCTTGTTTCTACTAAAAAAAAAAAAAAAAAATATGGGTGTGATGTCATGTGCCTTTAATCCCCGCTACTCGGGAGGCTGAGGCAGGAAAATTGCTTGAACCCAGGAGGTAGAGGTTGCAGTGAGCTGAGATCGCACCGCTGCACTCCAGCCTGGGCGACAGAGTGAGAGTCTTGTCTCAAAAAAGGAAAAAGGAGGGAAGGAAGAGTGTTGCAGGTTGTGGAACAGCAAAGTAGCAGGACTGTGGCAGGGAGGAGCAGGATACAAGAACTGCATGAACGCCTGTGCCCTCCAGACCCTTAGGATCAGTGAGGAGGGGGTGGGTGAGTGGGCTTGGAGCATCAGGCAACCCACTGTAACCAGATGACTCTGCTTTTCTCTCTTTCATCAAGCCCTCTCTATTTTGTTTGTTTGTTTATTTGTTTTTGAGATGGAATCTCATTCTGTCGCCCAGGCTGGAGTGCAGTGGTGCGATCTTGGCTCACTGCAACCTCCGCTTCCCGGTTTCTCCTGCCTTAGCTTCCTGAGTAGCCGGAATTACAGGTGTGTGCCACCACGCCTGGCTAATTTTTGTATTTTTAGTAGAGACAGGGTTTCACCATATTAGCCAGGATTTTCTTGATCTCCTGAACTCGTGATCCTCCCGCCTCGGCCTCCCAAAGTGTTGGAATTACAGGTGTGAGCCACTGCATCCAGCCCCATCAAGCCCTCTCTTAAGATTTCATGGAAAAACAAAGTTATGTTGCTTAAAAGAAACAAAAAAAAAAAAAGAAAGATTTGAGAACTCACTGTCAGACCATGTACCTGCTTAGCGAGAAAGTTTTATACCTCGTTTCATGTATGATGCCACACACACATCCTTCCTCATCTTTTCACCACTGATGGAGAGCTCAGTCTTGCATGAAATGCAATGAGAATGTTTGGATACCTGTACAGCTTTCTGAGCTTGCTTGTCCAACACACAGCCCTTAACCATTATGAAAAACTGTCCTAATTGCAGATGAAGAAGGTAAAACCTTATGGCATTATTTTAGACCAGTGGGTTTTAAGTAATTTTTTAGCAGTGGAATCCATTTTCAAATGAGATCCAACATGAAGGCATCAAAAACTCAGGTGATATTTGATTTCTTCTTTGTACCTTTTATATTTTTCACATTTTCTAATATGAACATGTATTGCTTTTATAATAAGAATGTTTTTTAAATTACATGACTGTTTAGGGAAAAAATTGTTTCATGATAACAAGGTTCAGGGACTAGTACAGACTGAAACAGATGGCTTCCCTCGGTATAATACCCCCTGTTGACCTTTTCACAACTAGGGATTACTATAGCACAGAGTGACCATGGCTTTTTCACTGTGAAATTATATGATGACAACAGAAACCTAACTGACAAACAGATGTTTTTCCCAAGTGGAGCTTTTCTTAATGAAATAGTTGCTTAGAAACCAGACCATAATAATAACTTGTCTATATTTAGTTTGTAAAGTGATTCAGTTTGCAAAATTATTAAGTCAGAGAATAGTAATTAGATAAAATTGAACATATCTATTATTTGTCTTGCAATTCAGCAACCAAATGGTTAAGCTAGCAGCAGAATTTCATCTAGGATGTGTCTACCCAGATGCCATTCATAGCAGGGGACATACAAGGAAAATGACAGCTCACACAGCAGTCCTGCTCTACTCCTCACTGTGACCGCAGTGGCACACTGGTGTTTGATCTTTCACTTGTACTTATTAGAAGCTGTTACTTGCAACACTTATTAAGATACTGAGACGTTCAGTTGGGTCACTGGGTCAAAAATTGTACGTGAAAATGTGAAAATAAATTCAATTTAAATTATTCAGTGAAACATCAGTATAAAGGAGAAGGATTTGGGAGTGAATATACTTGTTTAGGATGATAGAATTTATCAATGGAAAGTCTGATACACTGTTACTAATACAAAGAAACCTTAACATGCAGCATATTTTTCAGGTAGATTAAAACATTACATCTTAAATTCAAACTACACATATTCTAGAAAAAAAATAGATCTCTGCCTTCCACTTCCAGTAATAATGAGATAACTCAGATAAAAATAGCTATTATATAGTCCAGGCGAGGTGGCTTACGCCTGTAATCCCAACACTTTGGAAGGCCGAGGCAGAAGGATCACCTGAGGTCAGGAGATCAAGACCAGCCTGGCCAACATGATGAAACCCTACCTCTGCTAAAAATAACGAAAGTTAGCCAGGCGTGGTAGTGGGCCTGTAATCCCAGCTACTTGGGAGGCTGAGGCAGGAGAATTGCTTGAACTCAGGAGGCGGAGATTTCAGTGAGCCAAGATCGTGCCATTGCACTCCAGCTTGGGCAACACGAGTGAAACACCATCTCAAAAAAAAAAAAATTAAATTAAATTAAAAATTCAGTGTATGAGTTTTTTCAGCAGACACAACTGAAGAGATGATTAATGAACCAGAAAGTAGAAAGGAAAAAATTATGGAGAATGCAGCACAGAGAGACAATATTCTCTCTCTGGGTGGAAAGGTCAGAAAAGAAAGATTAATGAATTTTATCTAAAAGTTTAAAACTCACAATCCCTGCACTTTGGGAGGCTCAGGCAGGTGGATCACAAGGTCAGGAGTTTGAGACCAGCCTGACCAATATGGTGAAACCCCGTTTAAAAAAAAAAAGTCATTTATGTAAAAAAGAACCTTAATTAAAATGCAAAGCATAATTTAAAAAGATTTGCAACCAAAAGGACAAGCATAAATCTTTGGAGACAGAAAATAGATTTGTGATTGTCTAGGATTGGGGGGTTTGGGCACAAAAAAGGAAGTAACTGCTAATGGGTGGGAAGTTTCTTTTTAAAGTGATGTTCTGGAATTAGATAGTGGTGCTGGTTGCACAGCTTTGTGAATATACCATACTAAAAACCACTGAATTATACACATTAAAAGGGTGAATTTTGGGCAGGGCATGGTGGCTCACCCCTGTAATCCCAGCACTTTGGGAGGCCGAGGCGGGCAGATCACAAGGTCAGGAATTCGAGACCAACCTGACTAACATGGTGAAACCTCATCTCTGCTAAAAATACAAAAATTAGCCGGGCATGGTGACGCATGCCTGTAATCCCAGCTACTCAGGAGGCCGAGGCAGGAGAATCTCTTGAACCCGGGAGGCAGAGGTTGCAGTGAGCCAAGATTGTGCCACTGCACTCCAGCCTGGTCCACAGAGCAAGACTCCATCTAAAAAAAACAAAAAGGGTGACATTTGGCCAGGTGCAGTGGCTCACGCCTATAATCCCAGCACTTTGGGAGGACAAGGCAGGCAGATTGCATAAGTTCCGGAGTTTGAGACCAGCCTGGGCAACATGGTAAAACCCTGTCTCTACCAAAAATACAAAACATTAGCCAGGCATGGTGCTATGTGTCTGTGGTCCCAGCTAATCAGGAGGCTGAGATAGGAAGATCACTTGAGCCTGGGAGGCAGAGGTTGTGGTGAGCCAAGATCATGCAAATGCACTCCAGCCTGGGTAACAGTGAGAACCTGCCTCAAAAAAAAGAAAGAAAATGTTTAGAAGAGTGTCTATAGTAGTTCTGTTTAAGAAAGCCTATGAAATCTTTTCCATACTGAATCATTATGCAAATACCTCTTGGTCGCAGGGACAGCCCTCAATTGAAGAACTTTAGGGCTTTTTGCAACATCACTTACCTCTCCAACTCCAGGAAGCCCCGCCCATCCCACAGCCTTTTTTCACTCCTCTACCCCTAAGCCTTCATTATGCCCAGAACTTGCAGTGTTAACCACCCTGTCTTGTGATCACTGGCTAATTTGTCTCCTCTCTCTAGACAGGCATTGTCCTATTATATTTTTATAACCTAGTGACAGTACTCAACACATAGTAGGTACTTTATAAATATGTGAATACATGGAAGAAATTCTTCCCTATATTCTAAAGCTGTTTCCAAACTTTGACTTATTTCATAGCTGCAGATTACTTCGATATACTTTGATATAACTGTTTTGGTTTTAAAAAATTGACCTTTTCTGCTTCTTTTTAACTGAAGTAAATTATAAAAGATATTCTTTATATTTCTACCATTCCAAGTAATAATATTCTATTCGAGTTTTAAATGTTATCATTGGACACCACCTCAGATTATCTAGTGTAAAAGCCAAGCCAGCTGGGGGAGTAAGCTTCCTTCATCCCACCCTAAAAAACACTTAAAACAAAGCTGTCTACAATAAAACATATGTGCATATATTTATTTAAAGAATGGCCAGGCCAGGCACGGTGGTTCACACTTGTAATCCTACCACTTTGGGAGGCTGAGGTGGGCAGATCTCTTCAACCTAGGAGTTCGAGACCAGCATGACCAGCATGACCCCGTCTCTACTGAAAAATTTATCCGGGCGTGGTGGCACATGCCTGTAATCCCAGCTACTTAGGAGGCTGAAACAGGAGAATCGCTTGAACCCAGGAGGCAAAGGTTGCAGTGAGCCGAGATTGGGCCACTGCACTCTAGCCTGGGTGACCGAGTTGACTCTGTCTCAAAAAAAAAAAAAAAAAAAATCTTTCTTGGGATATAATTCACATATCATACAATTTACCCTTTTAACATGTATAATACAATGGTGTTGAGTATATTCACAGAGTTGTTCATCCATTACCTCTATCAACTTTAGAATATTTTTTTTTATCCTAAAAAGAAACTTACTCTTCTGGCTGGCCATGGTGGCTCATGCCTGTAATCCCAGCATGTTGGGAGGCTGAGGCAGGCAGATCATGAAGTCAGGAGTTCAAGACCAGCCTGGCCAACATGGTGAAACCCTGTGTCTACTAAAAATACAAAAACTAGCCAGGCTTCGTGGCAGGCACCTAGAATCCCAGCTACTTGGGAGGCTGAGGCAGGAGAATCGCTTGAAACCAGAAGATGGAGGTTGCAGTGAGCTGAGATTTCGCCACTGCACTTCTGCCTGGGCAAAAGAGTAAAACTCCGTCTCAGAAAAAAAAAAAAAAACCTACTCTCCTTATCCTTCACTACTCTATCTTCCCATATCCCCCATAGGTAATTTTTATTTTACTTTGTTCTTTATACTTTTCTGTAGTATTTGAATCTTTTAAAGTCACCATGTATTATTTATTCCATCAAGGAAAAAAAACCTCTTAAACCAGACATGGTAGCTCACACCTGTAATCCCAGCACTTTGGGAAGCCGAGGCAGTTCAAGCCCACCCTGGACAATGTGTCAAAACCCCATCTCTGCAGAACGTACAAAAATTAGCCAGAAGTGGCCAGGCACGGTAGCTCATGCCTCTAATCCCAGTACTTTGGGAGGCCTAGGCGGAGGATCACCTGAGGTCAGGAGTTCAAGACCGGCCTGGCCAACATGGTGAAACCCCATCTTTACTAAAAATACAAAAATTAGCTGGGCATGGTGGCAGGTGCCTGTAATCCCAGCTACTTGGGAGGCTGAGGCAGGAGAATCACTTCATCCTGGTAGGTGGAGGTTACAGTGAGTCAAGATTGTATTGTTGCACTCCAGCCCGGGCAACAAGAATGAAACTCCATCTCAAAAAAAAAAAAAAAAATTAGCCAAGAGTAGTGATGCGCGCCTGTAGTTTCAGCTACTCAGGAGGCTAAGGTGGAAGGATCACTTCAGCCCAGGAGGTCGAGACTGCAGTGAGCCAAGATTATACTACCGCACCACTCCAGCCTAGGTAACAGAATGAGACCCTGTCTCAAAAAAAAAAAAGAAAAAAAGAAAAGAAAAAGAAAAAAACTATTCTTTTGATTGCAGAAACAAATTTTTTTTAGAGGCTTTCCCTCTATTTATAGGTATCCAGGCCGAGCACAATGGCTCACACCTGTGATCCCAGCACTGTGGGAGACTGAGATGGGGGAGGATTACTTGGGACCGGGAGTTCAAGACCAGCCTAGCCAACATAGCAAGGTCCTGTCTCTACAAAGAATTTCTTAAATATTAGCAGGGTGTGGTGGTGCTTGCCTGTGGTCCTGGCTACTCAGGAGCCCGAGGCAGGAGGATCATCTGAGCCCAGGAGTTCAAGGTTGCAGTGAGCCATGATTATGCCACTGCACTCCAGCCTGGGTATCAGAGTAAGACCCTATCTCTAAATTTAAAAAATACATGTCCTGTTATATCTCACTAAACACAGGATTTTAACCTGAGGGGTTAATGTCAATAACCCCTGTATAGATCCCTAGAGGGTGCCTAATTAGGTTGGATAACTCCTTGAAATTATAGGCAGTGTGTATTTGCATATTTTAGGAGAGAAAAAATTCTTTGGAAGGTTTTTATAATAGCTCTATTTGGTTTCCATGTGGCACTACAGTTTTAAGTCCTGCGTATCATGGTTGCTCATTTAACAACGATCACCTTTTCCAAGCCACTGCTAGCCTGGAGCACCTATCACAACGACTTACCTAATCGTCTCATGAAGACACCTCTTAGGCTTAAATAAGGAAAAAAAAAGGAGAACTGAGGAAGAGTTTCCACCATGCCTCTGTCACTGGTGCCCCAGACACAGGGCACATCTCCTAGCTCACCAAGCTTTTCTGAGGACGCTTGGAGGATGTGAAAGATCAGCCCTGTCTTGCCAGAACTTTAGGTCAGGTGGCAACTCCCCCTGGGAGCCTTTGACTTTTTTCTTAACTAGTGAGAACCTGACACATCAGTCAGCTCTGCTGATTGTGCAGCTTCTCTTGCATAGGCTTGAGGTGAAATGCCAGTAGAAAACTTAGGGAAAAAATAAACCTGAAGTTCAGGTGGTTCTCCTCCTACCCGGACCACCCATCTCAGGGTTTTTAGGAGATATGAGGAAGGTTTTGTTTTTTTACGTAAATTTGGCTGACAGAGAAGTACTCATTATTTTCTTGGATATCAGAAACCCCTCTTTTCTTTTTACTGGTAGCTGTTTTTTTTTCTGATAGCATAAAGAGAATATTTATGCTTTTTCACTCGTTGAAACCTACATAAAGAAAATTAAATGAATGACACCTGGCTTCTTTATTTCTTAACTGTGATCAGCTGAATTATAAGTTTCACTGAATGCTTAGGGCAGTGATTACTTTCAGTGTAGCAGTAATTACCATTTGCTTTCCCTTCCTTCTTTATGCCTTCAGTCAGTATTAGGGCAGCTTTTTTTTCCCCTGTATATATTCCAGAACCCATTGATTAATCTTAAGGCACAATTTTCCTGACTTCTGCTCTCTCACTTCTTCCCCTCTGGATTCATCCACAGATACTTGATAGAGGCAGCCCAGCAAGGCTGACTATAAACTTTCCAGTGCTGTTTTTCTATTTATTTTATTTATTTTATTTTAGAGTCTTTCTCTGTCTCTGTCACCCAGGCTGGAGTCCAGTGATGCGATCTTGGCTCACTGCAACCTCCACCTTCCAGGTTCAAGCGGTTCTGCCTCAGCCTCCCTGGAAACTGGGATTTCAAGTGTGCGCCACCACACCTGGCTAATTTTTTTATTTTTACTAGAGACAGGGTTTCACCATGTTGGCCAGGCTGGTCTCAAACTCCTGGCCTCAAGTGATCCACCCACCTCAGCCTCCCAAAGTACTGGGATTACAGGCAGGAGCCGTCTCGCCCAGCTGTGTTTTTGGATTTGTTTTATTTTATTTGATTGAGTGTGGTAGAAGAAGAGATTTAGGGGGCTTGCAATAGCCTCCTCTAAAGATGTTGTGGAGTGGAGGTGTTTGAGAATCACTGGTTAGAAAACTGAAACTCATTAAAATCCAAGTGCTCCATTTTCTTTCATATGGCTTTTCCGTTATCCCTAATGTTGGCAGCACCTCAAGTTAGAATCATTCGTGAATTTCATTAGCATCACTACCTCCCTTTTCTATATGCTAAACAAAGATATCAACTAGGAACAAAGCAGTCCCTGTGAAGCCCAGCTAGCCCCAGTGGAGGATGCTGGCTGTGCACGTGGGATGCAGAGTTCCTCTCCTTATGCTGACCTTGGAGTCTATGAGAAAGGAGATTTTTTTGGAGTCAGGCTGACCTTAATACTTGAAACTGTGAGGTTTGCTATCTTGAGGGTTAGGATTTGCAAAGCTAGTATGATTCTGGTACTTATTTTCTCCAAGGCACTGCTGCCAGGTGGGCTGTCATGTAGCAGAGTGATTGAGCATGCAGGTTTGCAGTCTTTCCCTGCCACGTGGCAACTCTGTTATCTTAGGCCATGTTTTCCCCTCTTTGTTCCTCAACTCTTTGGGCCTCAACTTCTCGCTCAAGAAATTACAGTGGTGTCTACTTCAAAGGATGGTTGGGAACATTAATGGATGAATGCATGTAAAGTGCTTAGGGCTGGGCATGGCATATTGAAAACATTCAGTATTAGTATCTTTGCTGTTATATTTTTATTTATTGATAATATTTCTGTTGGTGGCTCACACCTGTAATCTCAGCACTTTGGGGGACCAAAGCGGGCAGAACACCTGAGGTTAGGAGTTCCAGACCAGCCTGACCAACACGGAGAAACCCCGTCTCTACTAAAAATACAAAATTAGCTGGGCATGGTGACGCATGCCTGTAATCCCAGCTACTCGGGAGGCTGAGGCAGGAGAATCACTTGAACCTGGAAGGTGGAGGTTTTGGTGAGCCAAGATCACACCATTGTACTCCAGCCTGGGCAACAAGAGTAAAACTTCATCTCAAAAATAATAATAATATTTCATGATCCAAATGGCTTCCAGTAAATGTGGCTGTCAGTAAATACAGTTTATTCACATGTTTTTACTTTTCTCTCCAAAATGGGAATTAGAAAATACCTTAAGGAAATATATTGGCATTATCTTAGTGTTGAGATATATTATTTGGATCCTGATTTAAAAAGATAAACACTGGGGATGGTTCTTACAAATTTTCAAGAAAACAGTCAGTGATGGTTAAGAGAAGTGGTCAGGCACAAATACATTTTCCTCCTGATTAAGAAAAGATAATCACCAATCTGTAATTGTCCTCTCTTGCAGCTCTAAGTCACAAAGATAATAAAGAATTCTGAAGAGAAGAAAATACCACCCTTTAGTAGGATGTTTCAGTAGCTCTTTAACCCTGTTTTTTCCCCAGGCCTAAGTAACATTCACTCATCCTGAATCTTTATAAATTTGTTGGGGCCTGTCCACAGTTAACACAACTTTGGAGCTTTAGAGAAACTAAATATCAAATTGGCATGCTAGACATTATCATTTTCTCTAATTACAAAGACAGCCCAGCTATTCAGTTGAGTTCCCCATACTTCCTTGATTTAATTACCAACTTCCCCAGTTTGTGCAACTTCCTGGATTCTTAGAGCTGAAATTATTGTTAGTTTCCATCATAATAGAAGGTCTCACCTGTGTAACAACTGAAGTATCCTGCTAAAGGGTGGTATTTCCTTCTCTTTAGAGTACTTTATTTTCTTTGTGACTTAGATCTGCAAGAGAGGGCAATCATAGACTGGTGATTCTCTTTTTTTTTTTTTTTTCTTCATTCTAATTAGAGCAGATTCCCTTTCAGAAGAGATTTCATCTTAGGGAATGCACTAGGGTGATTCTCTTTTCTTAATCAGGAGGAAAATTTCATTGTGTTTTCCCACTTCTCTTAACCATCATTCGTTATTCTCTTGAGTTAGAGCTTCCACTAGAGATTAATATGCATTTTCATATCTTCTTTCTAGTTTTTTAAATGTACTTATTTTTATTGATTACCTTGAACATAGTCTTTACAAAGTCAAAAAAGTGGGCAGATCACCTGATGTCAGGAATTCAAGACCAGCCTGACCAACATAGACAAACCTCGTCTCCATTAAAAATAAAAAAATAGCTGGGTGTGATGGCACATGCCTGTAATCCTAGCTATTCAGGAGGCTGAGGCAGGAGAATCCTTTGAACCCAGCAGGTGGAGGTTGTGGTGAGCCGAGATTGCACCGTTGCACTCCAGCCTGGGCAACAAGAGTGAAACTCCATCTCAAAAAAAAAAAAAGAGTCAAAAAAGCTTGTCCTTGCCCCCACCATCAGCTTTTTTTTTTTTTTTTTTTGAGATGGAGTCTCACTGTGTTACCCAGGCTGCAGTGCAGCAGTGCAATCTCAGCTCACTGCAACCTCTACCTCCTGGGTTCAAGTGATCTTCCCGCGTCAGCCTCCCTGGTAGCTGGGATTACAGGCGTAGGCCACCATGCCTGGCTAATTTTTGTATTTTTAGTAGGATTTTACCATGTTAGCCAGGCTGGTCTTGAACTCCTGACCATCAAGTGATCCACCTACCTCAGCCTCCCAAAGTGCTGAGATTACAGGTGTGAACCACCATGCCCAGCCCCTTGCCCTACTTTTTACCTCCTCGTTCCAATCCCCGGAGATTGCCATCGTCATACCCCTCCTATTTAAAGTAGTTTCTTCTAATAATTATTTTACTGTTTCTAAATAAAATGCTTAAACACATCTCTCTTGATTTAAAAAATTTTGGACATGACTTACTCAGTTTCTACATGTTAGATGTGGACTTAGTGCACCTGTACAGTACACACGTGCTCAAACAACTTCTGCCATTTCCCATCACAATTTTTGGCTAAATCATTGGGCAATGTTTACTGCTAACTATGTGGATGTTATTCACTGCTGAGCCTAGTGCAGTCGTCAGCCTTCCCTGCATATTTGCTTCCTTTTCTATGTACTTATTGATATATTTTCCAAAGATCCAGCAACTCTATCATGCACATATCATAATTTTGCTCTAGTTTCGTTCTGTTTACCCAGACTTCAGCCTTTGACACCTATCCCATTGTCTTTTTCCTTGGTTGTGAGTTCATACCTTTTTTACACCTTGTCACTTTAGTAAGATTTCAGGAGAAAGAGGATACAAATGTTTGTGGTCATTCCGCTATGTTACCTGTAATTCTTTTTACATTTTTACCTCTAAAAGAGACTGTTCTACTTTGAAAGACAAATTCTTTAAAATGTTTAAAGATACATTTTTAAATTTATCCAGATTTCTTTAAATTTATATTTATTTATGTCATTCAAAATGTTCCTAACACAGAGAAAGGATAAACATTTGAGATGATGAATATGCTAATTACCCTGACCTGATCTGATCACTATTACATATATTGAAACATCAGCATGTACCACATGAATATGTATAGTTATTTGTCAATTAAAATTAAAAGTCAAAAAAATTTACTAAAAAGATACAAAAATATAAAAAATACAAAAATAAAAAGTCTCTCTCTCTTATCCCCTTGTCACCCAGTTTCCCTCCCCAGAAACAATCAAAATTATTAGTTTCTTGAGTATCCTTCCACAATTATTTGATGAGTGTATATTTCCCCTTTGTACACAAATAGTTGAATTCACTCTAGGTGGTTTTGTACCTTGCTTTTTACTTAACAGCAGATCTTAGAATTAATTTCATGACAGTTTTTTAAAAACATATTATTATTTTGTTTCCAGTCTTTTCTATTATGAATAGTGCTATGGTGATGATTTTGTACATAAGTAATTTCCTGCTTGTGTTAATACACCTATTAGGATAGATTTCTAGAGTAGAATTTCTGGCTTACCACAGGATTTAGACCTTTAAATGTAAAACACTATTTTCTTATGAATGCAAGACATTCTATGAAATGCAAAATACTTTTCTTTTTTACTCAAGTAAGGTAACAATTCATTTTCCTCCTCTTTCTACTCTCACCCTGCAGGGGCAACCAAAACAGATTTAGATAACTTGAGCCTGGGAGGTTGAGGCTACAGTGAGCTGTGATTATTCCAAAATAAAAAATGAGGCCAGGTGCAGTTGCTCACACCTGTAATCCCAGCACTTTGGGAGGCCAAGGTGGGCAGATTGCCTGAGGTCAGGAGTTTGAGACCAGCCAGACCAACATGGTAAAACCCCATCTCTACTAAAATACAAAAAATTAGCTGGGCATGGTGGCATGCGCCTCTCGTCCCAGCTACTCGGGAGGCTGAGACAGGAGAATCACTTGAACCCAGGAGGCAGAGGTTGCAGTGAACTGAGATTGTGCCACTGCACTCCAGCCTGGGCAACAGAGTGAGACTCCATCAAAAGAAGGAAAGAAAGAAAGAGAAAGAGAGAGAATTCACTGGTTTTTAGTTTATTTTCAGAGTGTGCAACCATCACTCCAGCCGTTCTAGAAGTTTTTAAAATTTTGAGACAGGATCTCCCTCTGTCAGAAAGGCTTGAGTGTGGTGGTGTTGTGCTAGCTCACTAAACCTTGAATTACTGAGCTCAAGTGACCCACTTGCCTCTGCCTGTCAAGTAGTTAGGACTACAGGCATGCACCACCATGTCTGGCTAATTTGGTATTTTTTTTTTTTGAGACAAAGTCTCAGTCTGTCACTCAGGCTGGAGTGCAATGGCACGATCTCAGCTCATTGCAACCTCTGCCCTTCTGAGTTCAGGTGATTCTCTTGCCTCAGCCTCCCAAGTAGCTAGGATTACAGGCATGTGCCACCATGCCCTGCTAATTTTTGTATTTTAAGTAGAGACAGGGTTTCACCATGTTGGCCAAGCTGGACTCAAACTCCTGACCTCAAGTGATCCACCCACTTCAGCTTCCCAAAGTGCTGGGATAACAGGTGTAAGCCACTGCACCTAGCCTATCTGGCTAATTTTTTAAATTTTCGTAGAGATGAGGTTTGGCTATGTTGCCCAGGCTGGAATTTTAGAACAGTGTTCCCCAACCTTTTTGACACCACACACCGATTTCATGGAAAACAATTATTCCATGGACAGGGCAATGTGGGGAGGGCAGGGATGGTTTCAGGATGAAACCGTTCCACCTCAGATGATCAGACGTTCTGTTCTTATAAGGAGCACACAACCTAGATCCCTTGCATGCACAATTTACCGTAGGGTTCACACTCCTAGGAGAATCTAATGCCTCCGCTGATCTGACAGGAGGCGAAGCTCAGGCAGTAAAGCTCCCTTGCTGCTCACCTCCTGCTGTGCAGGCCCTTTCCTAACAGGCCGTACTTGGTACCAGTCCTCGGCCTGAGGGTTGGGGACCCCAGTCTTAGAATATTTTTATCACCCCAGAAGGAAACTTTGTAATTATTAGCAGTTCACTCCCCACTTCTCAAACTACCACAGCCCTAGGTAACCACTAAATCGACTTTCCTTATGTAGTGATTTGCCTGTTCTGGATATTTCATTTCAATGGAATTACACAATGTGTGGGTTTTTGTGTTTCTTAGTTTTGTTGGCAGAAATACCTGTGAGTTTTGAGTGAGTAGGTGGTTTTCCGGGTTGCTATGGGTATTTTGGAGGGTGGTTGTCTGCCCAGGAGAAATGAGGCAGGTTAGTTTTGAAGAATGACTTAGCAGTTTCCTGGGATACAGCCAGTTAGCAAAGACATTTTAGAATTAGACTGACTTTCCTGTTATGCAAGAATACTAAGTAAAAGTACACGACACCCAAACTACTTTTACTGTCAAAGTTCTACAGAATCACTAAGCGGCACGCTGTGGAATCATCTTGAAGTCAACGCTGTTTTGATCAAAATACATTTGCGGCTTTTGAAAGGAAGTTCTTTGGAGAGGGGAAAGACCAGTTATTTTACAAAGTTGACGGTCTGTTTGTTACGTGTAGTTATTGTAATAACTTTTCTTTTTTTTTTTTTGAGACAGAGTCTCACTCTGTTGCCCAGGCTGAAGTGCAGTGGTGTGATCTTGGCTCACTGCAACCTTTCCCTCCTGGGTTCGACGATTCTCCTGCCTCAGCCTCTCGAGTAGCTGGGACTACAGGCGCACACCACCACGCCTGGTATTTTTAGTAGAGATGGTGTTTCACCATATTGGCTAGGCTGGTCTCAAACTCCTTACCTTGTGATTCGTCCGCCTTGGCCTCCCAAAGTGCTGGGATTACAGGTGTAAGCCACCGCGCCCAGCCTTTTTTTTTTGGAGACAGAGTTTTCACTGTTGTTGCCCAGGCTGGAGTGCAATGGCGCAATCTCGGCTAACTGCAACCTCTGCCTCCCAGGTTCAAGCAGCTCTCCTGCCTCAGTCTCCCAAGTAGCTGGGATTACAGGCACCCACCACCACACCCAGCTAATTTTTTGTATTTAGTAGAGATGGGATTTCACAATGTTGGTCAGACTGGTGTCAAACTCCTGACCTTAGGTGATCAGAGGTCACCTGAGTGACCTCCCAGAGTGCTGGGATTACAGAGGTGAGCCACTGCACCTGGCCTAATATTTTTTTTTAGTTAATTCACCAATATTCTATGCATTGCCTCCAAATGAAGCTCAGAATGCTTCTGTGAACTCTTGCCAGTTTGGATTCACTTTTACCTTCTCTGTATCTAATCTGTTGCACCACATCCTAAAATGCATAGCTGTTTTCCTGCAATCAGAGCAATAACAGTTCTCTCTCACACAATCATTTGGGTCTCACAGCGAAAGGGATTGATGTGTGATGTTTTCTTGAGTCATGTGCTGACCCAGAAATTACCCCATTTTCAAGTCACAATCATGTGCTGACCCAGAAATTACCCCATCAAGTGTGATGGGCCTAGGGTCATGTGAAGGTTATGGCCGTTCTTCCACAGAGTGTCAAAGTACAGTAAGTTTTTTTTAAATAAATAAATACAGCCAAGAAAATCTCATCCCTTTCATTCTTATAGTCTTAACCATCATATATGACTCTCTTCACTGCTTGGTGAATAAAGGGGGAACTGCTCTTACTCTCCAGGGATTTATAAACTCATAGGTGGCAACTGTATCCTAGAAGGTAAAACTCAGACAGCCAGCCGGTTTGGCAGCAGTCCGTGGAGCAGGCCGGCAGGAAGATAAACAATTGCTATTAGACCTGGGACTGTGGGAATCAAGGAAACTGGGCTTTGCTTTGGCAACCTTTTTATGGAAGACTGGGAGGACTTAAAGCTCCCTAGTGAGTTTAAAGTTTGGCATTATAGGAAAAGCAAAAAACAAAAACCTGTTAAAAATAATTAGGAATAAACAAAAAAAATTGTTAAGCTGAAAAAAAGTGTGTTAGGATTCTTTTCATTGAGAAACAGGCAAACTGGCATAAACATAAGACAGTGTTTATTGGCTTTTGTATCCAGAAAGTCAGTGGGTAGAGTACACATCAGTCCAGGAGCTGAAAAGATGCCATGAGTCCCTTCCTCTTCTCCCTCCCTCTCAGCTTGGCTCTCCTGTGTGTTGGTGTCATTTTTTTTTTTTTTTTTTTTTTTGAGATGTAGTTTCTCACTGTCACCTGGGCTGGAGTGCAGTAGCGTGATCTCAGCTCATGGCAACCTCTGCCTCCCAGGTTCCAGAGAGTCTCCTGCCTCAGTCTCTGAGTAGCTGGGATTACAGGCACCCGCCACCACACCTGGCTAATTTTTTGTATTTTTAGTAGAGACAGGGTTTCACCATGTTAGGCTGGTCTCAAACTCCTGACCTCGCGATCCCCCCCCGCCTCGGCCTCCCAGAGTGCTGGGATTACAGGTGTGAGCCACCTCGCCCGGCTGGTGTCATTCTTGGGTGGCCACTGGCAGCTCCAGGTTAATATATTCAACAGGTGATGGGGAGGGGAATTTATCTTTCCCTAGTGTAGTGTCAATGTAGGTGTCAGTGTAGGTGTTAGGCTCGAATCTCATTGCCCATTCTTGAACCAATCATGGTAGGGGATGGGATGAAAGATCCTAATTGGCCAGCCTGGGATACAAGTTCACACCTGGAGGAGGAGAAAGTGGTATAGTTAGCCCATTCCACATAGCTTGAGAGCAAGAAAGGGATATTTCCCCAAAAGAACACCATGGTGTTGTTACCAGACGAGAGAGTAGATGCTATGTGTAATTACCTGTCTGCCCACTACAGAGAGAAAGTCCAGAGCTCATTTGGCCAGGATAATATGTTCACAGAAGTAAATAACTATTCTCTGCTAAAGACTAATGAAAGAAAATAGGAATAAACAATAGTAGGAGGTACTTTAGTAATACGTTTCAGAAAAGCTAGAAATAGGTCAAAGTTTTATAAAGCAATCCCATTTTCCACTGTTTTCCATTGCAAAGTCGTGACTACATTCCTAAAAGGAAACATCCACCAGATTTTCTGAGTTGAGAACTTCTGATTTTAGAAAGTAGTTACGGGCCAGGCATGGTGGCTCATGCCTGTAATCTCAGCATTTTGGCAGGCCGAGGCAGGCGGATCACCTCAGGAGTTCAAGACCAGCCTGACCAACATGGTAAAACCCCATCTCTCCTAAAAATACAAAAATTAGCCAGGTATGGTGGCTCATGCCTGTAATCCCAGCTACTCAGGAGGCTGAGGCAGAAGAATCGCTTGAATCCAGGAGGTGGAGGTTGCAGTGAGCTGAAATCATGCCACTGCCTTCCAGCTAGGTGACAGAGCAAGACTCCATCTCAAAAAAAAAAAAAAGGAGTTATGATAGCTGCATATCTGTAATATATATCAGGCTTAGTAATATATCAGTGATATAACACTTGCCAGCATTGCAGTTGTGGAGGTCTTTTAGAACTTGGAGGCTATTTCTTTTATATTTTTTTGAGACAGGGTCTCACTCTGTCACCCAGCTGGAGTACAGTGCTGCAATCATAGCTAACTGAAGGCTGGAACTCGTAGGCTCAAGCAGTCCTCCTGCCTCAGCCTCCAGGTAGCTAGGACTATAGGCACACATCACCAGACCTGGCTAATTTTTTAAAAATATTTTTGTAGAGATGGGGGTCTCCCTACGTTGCCCAGACTGGTCTCAAACTCCTGGCCTCAAGTGATCCTCCCACCTCAGCCTCCCAAAGTACTGGGATTGCAGGCGCGAGCCACTGCACCTAGCCCCGTTTTCTTTCTCTTAGCAAACAATTCATTTACCCCTAAGCCACAGACATTTTTTCTATGCTAGAATATTCTATAACTCCTTGTTGGACCTCCAAAGACTTCTCCATCACTTTACATAATAGAGTGAACTATAACTACAATGTCACATTTTGGCAACAGTGTTGTGCCACAGCCTGAATCTCTCTTAAGAGCAGAGCTACTGCTTGCATAAGATTGGAGCTCATATACAGGGAGGTGTGGCTTAAGACCACATGCAGAGACTCCCCAGCCTCTTTGGAAGCAAGAAAAGGTGGGGGAGGGGAGGGCAGAAAGAAGGATGGGCAGACAGGTGCAGCCCTCAGCAGGTGCTCCGCCTTCACAGCTCAGCAGATGCGGCTGATAAAGAGCCCAGTGAAGAGTGTGGATGTGATTTAGAAGAGAATGGAATCACAACCTGTAACATAGAAAATAGTACGTACACTTTCCCTGCAAGGTTGGCAGTTTAAAAAGGAGCATGGTAAACTTAGATGAAAAATAAGTATAGATTTCTTAAGCTTTTATATTACTTTTTCCCCATCCTCTCTTTCTTAATTCCTGAAATTTATATCAAGACTGTATATTCGAGTCCTTTTTACTCATCCATTCATTCATCCATTCATTTAATAAGTAGTTACTGAGCACCTGACATGTGCTAGGACTCTTCTAGGTATTGGGGATACAGCAGGAAACAAAAGAAAATCCTTGACTTTACAGAGTTCACATTCCAAGGAGGAGAGCAGACAATAAGGAAATACACAACCTGTCAGGTGATATTAAGTGCTAAGACAAATGAAGCAGGGTGAGGGGGTAAAGAATAGCAGGGGAAGGAGCCTGCCATTTTATATGTGACAAATGTCATCTGTGAGCAGAGACATGATGGGGATTTGGGAGCAGGCTGTGAGGCCACCAGGAGGAGCAGCAGCCAAGGCACAGGGGAAGCGAAGCTGACTCCTCTGGGCCAGGATCACTTGGTCTACTTGAGAATAGCAAGGAGGCCAGGGT
The DNA here is from genome assembly GCA_963573385.1 of Cacajao melanocephalus. Taxonomy (NCBI): domain Eukaryota; kingdom Metazoa; phylum Chordata; class Mammalia; order Primates; family Pitheciidae; genus Cacajao; species Cacajao melanocephalus. Next base: position 22,198 of record CAUYLG010050566.1, read on the forward strand.
TGCTGGAGGACCCGAAGCAAGGGACAGTGTTAAAATATGAGATCAGAGAGAGAACAAAGGAAGGCGGGGGATGGGGACTGTTCATATTCAGGGGAAAAGGGAAACAGCTGAGGGCTCTGGGCAGAAGAGTGAAGGAGCCTGACTTATGATTCAAACCAAATAGCTCCAGCTGCAATGGATGAAAAGGATAGAAGCAGGGAGACCCATGAGGGGATTATTGGAAAAACCCAGAGCAGAATGGATGGGCCAGGGTGGTTGAGGTAGAAGTAGATTCTCATCCTGGAACCCCTATTTCTACCTATTCCTTCTTCATTTTTTTTCTTTTTTCTCCCTGTTCTTTACAGTGTGTAACCTTTTTCCTCCCTGAATCATAGAATTTATATAGTTTTAAGGCTGACCAGGGGTTTTGTTCTGGATCTGTCTGGTTATCTCTGACCTCCCTGCCACCCCTATAAACCTTGATGAGTATGGGGCTGGGCTCAGATTATGATGAGGCTGTTCCAGGTTACACATTTAGAAGGCACTGCCATGGACGGGAGAGGAGATCAGGAAGTCCTACAAAGGGGGACTCAGGGTCAGAGTCTTCCCTACTTCTGTTGATCAGGAAACTCAGCCATGAGCTTAGATCTAATACTGATCATGTCCAGGATGCTATGAAAATGCTTCCTTGTGGAAGTTGCTCCCATCACTGGTAGTTCTGCAGAGGGAGATTATACAGGAATGGAGAACTACAGCAAAGGCAGGAGGCATTGCCTGGATCATAGAATGTCAGTGCTGGGAGTGGCCTTAGAGATCATATTAGGCTGGGACTAGGCAAATCCAGGAGTCTCAACTGCCAGGCCCATCTTCTTTCCAATCACTATGCTGACTCTCCAAACAATAGGTGGCCCTTACTGGGAGAACTATAGAGATGCTTTTCAGTGTCTCTGTGTTCATCCCATCACAGGATGTCTGGGTTTGCCTTTCAATCCTAAACAGTAATGAATCTTTTCTTTCTGTTTTCAACCCCAGGGGTTGCCCTGCTCTCAGATGTCTATCCTGAGAAAATCCTGCCGGACCTGTTGACTCAATATGACAGCAGCAAAGACAAGCACACACCAGAGACCAGAATGAAGGTCGGGGAAGTCCTAATGCGAATCGTCAGGGCGTTAGGTGAGTTTTCTTCTTCCATCCACCTGGAAAAGGGTCGAGGAGCAGTGTGACTTGGAACCAAAGTATGTGTACCTGGAGGTTTGTTACACTAGCGTGGTGAGGGTAGTGTGAGGGCTGGGATGAACTAGTACCCATTTAGAATTTAGGAAATATCTAGATGCCCACTATGAAACTGAAAGCAACAATGTCCTTTTTCTTAAAACTGCTTTGTCTCTAGTCAGGTGTGATGACTTATGCCTATAATCCCAGCACTTTGGGAGGCCGAGGCATGTGGGTCATCTGAGGTCAGGAGTTGGAGACCAGCCTGGTCAACATGGTGAAACCCTGCCTCTACTAAAAATTCAAAATTAGCTGGGCATGGTGGTGCATGCCTATAGTCCCAGCTACTCGAGAGGCTGAGGCAGGAGAATCTCTTGAACCTGGGAGGCAGAGGTTGCGGTGAGCCGAGATCGTGCCACTGCACTCCAGCCTGGGCAACAGAACGAGACTCTGTTTCAAAAACAACAATCAAAAAAAAAAAAAAACTGCTTAGTCTCCTTCCCTCAGAGCTGTGTTGGGCCCTGATTTTTAATGGAGATGGAATGAGAAGCCTCACGCTTGTTGAGCAGCAGCAAACACAAAAAGAAGAGGAATGTCAGGTGGGCACCGTGGCTCACGCCTGTAATCTCAGCACTTTGGGAGGATCGCTTTAGGCCTGGCAGGAGTTCAAGACCAGCCTGAGTAACATGGCAGAAGCTCATCTCTACCAAAAATTAGCCAGGTGTGGTGGCATACACCTGTAGTCCCAGCTACTCAGGAGGCTGAGGTGGGAAGATCACCTGAGCCTGGGAGGTCGAGGCTGCAGTGAGGAGTGATTGTACCACTGCACTGTAGCCTGGGCAACAGAGCGAGACTCACTCAGAATAAAGAAGAGGAATGTCAAGCAGGGAAGGAAGAGTGCTGACTCTTGTTGAATGTCTGCTGTGTGCTAGGTTGTCCGTATATATAATCTCATCTAATTTCCCAGCAAACCTTATAAGGAGGCTGTTATCAAACCCTTCATTTTATAGATGAAGAAACTGTAGCTCAAACACCTTCAGCAATTTGTCCAAGACTCTTTCAGCTGGTAAGTGATAGTGTTGAGAATTGAACCACCAACTTGAAGAAAGTTGCAATAGGCTGTGTAAGCTGAGAGTAGTAGTTAAGGGATAGGCTCTAGACACACTGCCTCAGTTCAAATCCTGAACTGCTGCTGCTTTATTTTATTTTATTTTATTTTATTTTTGGTAGAGGTGAGGTCTCACTGTGTTTTCAGACTAGTCTTAAACTTGTGGGAACAAGTGATCCTCCCACCTCAGCCTCCCAAAGTGCTGAGATTATAAGCCTGAGCCATTGCACCCGGCCACTGAACTGCTTCTTATTGACTGTGTGATCAAGGAAATGCTTCACTTACCAGCTGTGTGGTCAGGGAAATGTTTCTTTCTTTTTTCAAGACAGAGTCTTACTCAGTTGCCCAGGCTGGAGAGCAGTAGCACATTGATGGCTCACTGTAGCGTCAACCTCCTGGGCTCAAGCGATCCTCCCTCCTCAGCCTCCCACATAGCTGGGAACATAGGCGTGTGCCGCTATGCTCAGCTAATTTTCTATTTTTTTTTTTTTTTTTTTGTAGAGACGGAGTCTCACTATCTTGCTCAGGCTGGTCTCAAACTCCTGGACTTAAGCAATCCTCCTGTCTCTGCCTGCCAAAGTGCTGGGTTACAGTCATGAACCATTGTGCCCAACTGAGGGGAATGTGTCTTGACCTTGGGTCCTGAGTGTTCTAATGTGTAAAATGATGATATTATTGGTTTGGGTTTTTGTTGTTGTTGTTATTTTTGCAACAGGGTTTCCCTCTTGCTCACACTGGAGTTCAGTGGCACTGTCATGACTCACTGCAGCCTTGACCTCTGAGGCTGTGATTCTTCTACCTCAGCCTTCTGAATAGCTGGGACTAGAGGTGCATGCCGCCACACCTAGCTAATTTTTGTATTTTTGTAGAGATGGGTGTTTCACCATGTTGCCCATGCTGTTCTTGAACTCCTGACCTCAAGCAGTCTTTGCCTCCCATCTTGACCTCACAAAGTGCTGGGATTACAGGCATGAGCCGCTGCACCCAGCCAGAATGAGGATATTAAAAACACTTACTCCTAGGGCTATTGTAAAGATTAAATGAGATAATTCTTACAATGGTGTTTGACATACAATAAGGGTTCAGCAAAACTTTATTTTTCCCTACGTGAAAAAGATTTTTAAAATTTTTAAAGATTAAAAATGAAGGAAAACAAATATTTTTTACTGTTTATTGAGTGCTCATATGAAGCTAGGAGGTGGGACCCTAGGGAACAAGGACAAAGAAAATGGTAGTTCATTCTAAAGAGAGAGGTTAAATTAAGATGAATTTCTCCATAAGCCAGCAAGTACACTTTGGATATTTTTATACTGGCTATATAACATAGAATTGAGAGAAGATTCCTTTCTTTAACCTGTGCTTCATAGACTTAACCATTAGCTGTCACACTGAATATCACTAGAAGCCTTAAAATAAGGCAAAACAATCTCTGTATCACGCTAGTTCCCTAGCCACATCTTGTCTTCTTGCCACTAGATCATGGTGCAAAATCAGCAGGAGCTTTCTTCTTTCCATTAAAAAAAACAGATATTACATATATACAGTAAAGTACATTAAGTATATGTTTTTTTTTCTTTTTGAGACAGGGTCTTGTTCTCTTGCCCAGGCTGGAGTGCAGTGGTGCAGTCATGGCACACTGCATCCTTGACTTGTCAGTCTCAGGTGATCTGCCTGCCTCTGCTTCCTAAGTAGCTAGGACTACAGGTGTGTGCCACCACACCCAGCTATTTATTAAATTTTTTATAGAGATGGGGGTCTTACTATGTTACCCAGATGATCTCAAACTCCTGGGCTCAAGCGATCCTCCCACCTCCACCTCCCAGGGTGCTGAGATTAAGGCATAAGCCACAGTTCCCAGCCTGAATTATATGAATTTTTTTTCTTGAGACAGAGTCTCACCCTGTTGCCCAGCCTGGAGTGCAGTGGCACAGTCTCAGCTCACTGCAACCTCCACCTCCCAGGTTCAAGCGATTCTCCAGACTATAGCCTCCTGAGTAGCTGAGTGCCACCACATCTGGCTAATTTTTGTATTTTTAGTAGAGATGGGGTTTCATCATGTTGGCCAGGCTAGTCTTGAACTCCTGACCTCAGGTGATCCACCCGCCTCAGCCTCCCACAGTGCTGGGATTGCAGACATGAGCCACTGCGCCCAGCCAAGTATTTGAATTTTAAGAGTATAGCTTTATGGTTCTTTACTTATTTACCACTACAAAGATCAATATATTGAAACTTCTAGTAACTTCTAATAAAGTTTCCTTTGTTCCTTCCTAATCTGTACCAGCCCCAAAAATAAGCACTATTCTGACTTTCTGTCATCATTAGTTTATTTTGATTGTTCTTGAACCTCATTTTAATGGAATTAAACCCACATGTTTCCACTAGGCTGCGAGATCTGTACACTTGGGTAGACCTGGGTCAAATTGTGGGGAGCAGAAGTACTTTATAGGTTGTGCTGTGTACTGCACTTCCCATTGCCTCACATCAGGAGGCACATCATGCGTGGTTTTCTCACTTTTAGTGATGTTGAGATTGAGCAGTGTTGTTTCCAGCAGGATACATCTGTTATAAACTTCCTTGTCAACCTTCATCATAATATTTCAGTTTTTTGCTACTATGAATTACTATTGAGATTAATATTTTTGTAGCCACATCTTTGTGTAGATTCATGATAATTTCCTAGGAAATATTTCTTTTTTTTTTTTTTTTTGAGACGGAGTCTCAAATTTATTTTTAGTAGAGATGGGGTTTCACCATGTTGGCCAGGATGGTCTTGATCTCCTGACCTTGTAATCTGCCTGCCTCAGCCTCCTAAAGTGCTGGGATTACAGGCGTGAGCCACCGTGCCCTGCCCAGGAATATTTTTAAAGATATTTATTGCTAAACTGTCTTCTAGAGAGGTTGTGCCAGTTTACATTATCAATGTTTGTCTGTACCCTCAAAAGTACTATATGTTCTGTGTATTATTATTTTAAAAAATCTTTATCAAAAAGGTATATAAAGGAATGCTATCTTTTTATTTTTATGTATTCAATTGATAAGATTAAATATTTTCCATATATTTACTAGCTAAGATTTTGTGTATGTGGAGGGTGTGCATGTGTGTGAGAGTTACCTAGTCTGTTGTTTCTTCAAGTATTGATTTTGTTATTTGATTTTTAAAAGCTTTATGTGGCCAGGCACAGTGCCTCACACCTGTAATCCCAGCACTTTAGGAGGCCGAGGCGGGTGGATCACGAGGTCAGGGGTTGGAGACCAGCCTAGTCAAGATGGTGAAACCCCGTCTCTACTAAAAATACAAAAATTAGCCAGGCGCGGTGGCGGGTGCCTGTAATCGCAGCTGCTTGGGAGGCTGTGGCAGGAGAATTGCTTGAACCCAGGAAGCAGAGGTTGCAGTGAGCCGAGACTGTGCCACTGCACTCCAGCCTGGGCAACAGAGTGAGACTCCATCTCAAAAAAACAAACAAACAAAAGCTTTATGTATTTAAAGATCTTGAACCATTGACATTTATATTGTAAATATTTTTCTTTTAGTTTTGTTCATATTTTCTGTTTCATTTTGGTTTTGACACACAAGTTTTTAATTTCAGTGTAGGTAAATCTATCTTTTTCCTTATAATTTTTCTCTTATATAGAGAAGAGCTTTCCTAAAGCATGATTACATGAGTATGAATCTGTCTGACTGTCTATCTATCTATTTATCTTCTTTTTTAAATAGGGTCTTGCTATGTTGCCTAGGCTGGACCTGAACTCCTGGGCTCAAGCAGTCCTCCTGCCTCAGCCCCATGATTAGCTGAAATTATGGATATGACAACTGCACCCAACTTTATATATATTTTTTTTCTTTATTTTTCTTAGAGACAGGGTCTTGCTATGTTGCTCAGGCTAGTCTCAAACTCCTGGCCTCAAGCCATCCTCCTGCCTCCGCCTCCCAGTTAGCTGAGATCACAGGCACAAGCCACTGTGCTCAGCTAGGCTTTGTGTATTTGTGTATGTATATCTATATCTATCTGTCTATCTGTCTATCTACATTTTGAGATAGGATCTCTCTTTCTCACCCAGGCTAGAGTGCAGTGGGGCAATCATAGCTTATGACGAACTCAAACTCCTGGGCTCAAGCGATCCTCCCACCTCAGCGTCCTGAGTAGCTGGAACTATAGGTGCATGCCACCACGCCCAGCAAGGCTTTATATTTTTTGTCTACTTTTCAATGTAGAAAGTATTGTGGAAGGATTTTGGTTCAGTCCCTTTTATTTAAGGAACAATTCAGGAGTTTTTGTACTCCTAGAAATTTAATCTTAACATGTTGTTAAATTACCAATCATTCCAAATGTTTTTCCATCTGTTTCCTCTTATGTGGTCCAATGTCAATGTTGACAATAACTTGTGGATTGTTACATGTCATTGCATTTCTTTTTTTTTTTTGAGCAGAAGTCTTGCTCTGCGGCCAGGCTGGAGTGCAGTGGCACGGTCTCGGCTCAATGCAACCTCCTCCTCCTGGGTTCAAGCAATTTTCCTGCCTCAGCCTCCCGAGTAGCTGGGATTACAGGCATGCACCACCACATCTAGCTTATTTTTGTATTTTTAGTAAAGACAGCGTTTCACCATGTTGGCCAGGCTGGTCTCAAACTCCTGACCTCAGGTGATCCACCCACCTTGGCCTCCCAGAGTGCTGGGATTACAGACGTGAGCCACCGTGCCAGCCCATTGCATTTCTTAAAACTTCTTTAAAAATATAAGCCAGGTGCAGTCGCTCACGCCTGTAATCATAGCACTTTGGGAGGCTGAGGCAGGTGGATCACGAGGTCAGGAGTTCAAGACCAGCCTGGCCAACATGGCAAAACCCCATCTCTACTAAAAATACCAAACTTAGCTGGGCATGGTGGCATGTGCCTGTAATCCCAGCTACTTGGGAGGCTGAGGCAGGAGAATTGCTTGAATCAGGACTCGGAGGCAGAGGTTGCAGTGAGCCAAGATCACACCACTGCACTCCAGTCTGGGCTATGGAGTGAGACTCCTGTCTCAAGGAAAAAAAACATATTTTCTGTTTACTAATATGTTCCAGATATTACTGTTACTGCACCCAAGATAATGTATTGGTTGGGATGTTACTTGGCAAATTGAATTAAATCAAAAGGGAATATTAAATGCATCTTTGTGGGTATTTTCTTTTGAGATTGCCTAGAGAATTAATCTGATCTGCTGTAGACCACACTTCTTTCTCACATACGCCCGATACCTGATTTGGAATGCTGCAGAATTCAAAACTTTTTGAACACTGACACAACACACTCAAAGGAAATGCTCATTGGAGCATTTTGGATTTTAGGATTAGGGGTGCTTAACCAGTATATATTCTGCAAATATTTCAAACTCCAAAAAATTTCAAAATCTGAAAAACTGAAGTATCTCTGTCCCGAGCGTTTCAGATAAGAGATACTGAGCCTGCATGTTCCCTTTCTTTGGCAGTGTCTGGAGACACTTTTGGTTGTTAGAACTGTCTGGGGAGGGGATTGTTATGGCATGTAGTAGAGGCCCAGGATACTGCCAAACATCCTAAAATGCATAGGATGGCCACCTACAACAAAGAAGCTGTGGCTCAAAATGGCAGTAAGGCCCCTGTTGAAACACCTTGTTCTAGAGGCCATGTGGGCCATCCTATTTCTCGCAAATGTGTTAAATCCAGGGCTGCCACATATAATTACACAGGTTGTTCACAGTTGTATAAACTCCTAGGGGCCTTGTTATATAAATGGCATGCCCCGGAGTTGTATAATATGCAACCTGTGCAGTCATCGTGCTGGCCCTAACTAAATCCTAGCCTATCTCACATATTTTTTTTTTGAGACAGAGTCTCACTTTGTTGCCCAGGGTAGAGTGCAGTGGCACAATCTTGGCTCACTGCAACTTCTGCCTCCCGGGTCAAGTGATTCTCCTGCCTCAGCCTCCAAGTAGCTGGGATTACAGGTACCCGCCACCACGCACAGCTAATTTTGCATTTTTAGGATTTCACCATGTTGGCCAGGCTGGTCTCAAACTCCTGACATCAAGTGATCTGCCCACCTCGGCCTCCCAAAGTGCTAGGTTTGCAGGCGCAAACCATCATACCCAGCCTTTTCTTCTTTTTTTTGGAGAGACAGGTTCTATTACAGCCAGGCTGGTCTTGAACTCCTGGGCTCAAGCAATCCTCCCACCCTGGCCTCCCAAAGTGTTGGGATTACAGGCATGAGCCATGGTGCCCAACCCTCTGTGGGCACCATATGATTTGCATTTCAGACTGGCATCTCATTAGAGTTTGAAAAAAATTATTCATTCATTTCTGTAACACATTTACAAATCCTTGTTTGGGTGTGGGAACTTCTTTACATGACTAATTTAATCTATTTTATACCAATCTTATTAGCATAATTTTAATGGGTAGCCTTGCGCAATCTACTAGATATTGGGGGTATGTCCTTATTAGAACCTGTAGCCACCTTTGTATATATGCCTCTTACCCTTTATTTCCTTCCTTTTAATGGACCATAAAATGAATATACCATAAAGTATATTTTTAAGTTATCCCTTGTATTTAGAGAATATTTCATGTTCTTTGCTAATATTTATTTGTCCTCCAAAAGAATCAGGAGAGAAAATAAATGAATTTGGGGTTTTTTGTTTTTTAGATGCTGGGTTGCTCCTGTATCACATCAGGACGCCTCAGATTTGCAGGTCTTGTTATTTCTTTTTTTCTTTTTTTTAGAGACCAGTACTGGTCTCAAACTCCTGGCCTCAAATGATCCTTCTGCCTTGCTTGGCCTTTCAAAGTGCTGGGATTACAGGCGTGAGCCACCACACTGGGCTAAAGTTACATTTTATTTGTGTGTGGCTCACATTTGGATACCCAGCTTGGATCAGAAGTCTTTGATAGAAAAACAATTTATTTCCACCTCTGCCCATAGTAACTCCCAGATATTCTCTGAATTCTAATTTAGTTTCCTGTTTTTGTCAAGTTCTAAGTTGTATGAATTTGTGGGTTATTTGGTTGCCTTTTTTTTTTTTTTTTTTTTTTTTTTGAGATAGAATCTCACTCTGTTGCCAGGCTGGAGTGCAGCGGCATGATCTCTACTCACTGCAATCTTCGCCTCCTGGGTTCAAACAATTTTCCTGCCTTAGCTTCCCAAGTAGCTGAAACTATAGGCATGTGCCACCACACCCGGCTAATTTTTGTATTTTTAGTAGAGACAGGGTTTCACCATGTTAGCCAGGATGGTCTCGATCTCCCGACATCCTGATCCGCCCGCCTCAGCCTCCCAAAGTACAGGTGTGAGGCACTGCGCGCGGCCTGGTTGCTCTTTCTAATGCTCAAAATTCTTTATCTTGAAAACACTTATTTTTTTTTTCTTAATCCTGGGAATGGGACATTAATGTAGTTCAGTTTAGAAACATTTATTGAGTAGCTACTGAGTGGTGGGCTCTGTGCCTGTAGCTGGAAACAGGAGCATGGAAAAGCAATGGTCTCTTCCTGCAAGGAGCTTATCATACGGGGGAGAGGTCAACTCGTACACAAATTGTCATGGTAAGAAGCCCAGCCCATGGAGGGAGAGGCCTGCATAGAGTATTGTGGGACACAGAAGAAATGGGCATGTCTGTCCTTTTTCCTCTCCAAACCCTGCAGTTGAGTATGGCAGTGTGCTATAAGGCTACATCAGTTCCTCATCGTCATTACAGCACAGCAGGTCAGTTTTTGAAAAATAGCTTTTGTATAATAGTTTTCAGAGATTTCTATTTCATAGCACAGGCTTAAATTCAGATGAAAAGGTAGGTTAGAAGTGTGAATAATTGAGTACCAGTCTGGGAGTTTAGCATTCGTGGATTTCAGCAGCAATAAACAACAGTGAAGGGTAAGAGCGCACATATTTTTAAAGGAGAAATTTTCATCAAAATTCAGAGGATCAAATGAAATGCTCCCTGCCGAGTCTGCCTGGGCTGGCATCACTGTAGTTCAATTCAACGAACATTTATATTAATATAAATGGAAATACTAATATGGCCTGAATTGAGGAAATCCAGACTAAATAACTATTTTTCCCTTCCTGTTTCTCTTTTTCTTTCTCACATTAATTTTTTGATGCCTGTAACTTATTACCAATATAATAAGGGGGGGGGGAAGAGTCTATAGATTGAGCTACACTTCCTAGTTATATTAGACACTTTGGGTTGTTTTTTGTTTTTTTGTTTTTTTTTTTTGAGGTAGGATCTTGCTCTGTTGCCCATGTTAGAGTACAGTGGTGCCATCACTGGCTCACTGGAGCTTCCACTTTCTGGCCTCAAACCATTATCCCACCTCAGTCTCCCAAGTAGCTAGACTATAGGTGTGCCTCACCATGCCCAGCTAATTTTTTAAAATTTTTTGTAGATAAGGGGTCTCACTATGTTGCCCAGGCTGTTCTCAAATTCCTGAGCTCAAGTGATCCGCCTGTGTCAGCCTCTCATAGTATTGGGATCACAGGTATGCACCACCATACCTGGCCCTGAAAAATATTTAAAAGTATAAAAAAGAAAACACCCACCTATAATTTCACTTTGGAGTAACTACTCTTTGTTTACATTTTGATGTATTTCCTTCAAGTTTTTGTTTTTTTCTCGGAATTGTAATTATATTGTGTATATATATATACTGCTTTTTTTTCCTGGTTAACATTATTTGTAAGTACTTTCCTTTGTCATTAAATGTTTCTTTGTTGTTGTTAATTTTTTTTAATAGAGATGGTGTCTCACTGTGTTGCCCAGGCTGGTCTCCAACACCTGGGCTCAAGTGACCCTCCTACCTCAGCCTCCCAAAGTGCTGGGATTATAAGCATGAACTACCAAGCCTTGCCTATTTCTTGAAAATATAATTTTGATTATATTATAATCAAATCATATAAATACCTGGATTTATTATAATTTAATTATCTCTGGGAAGATATTATTGTTTAATTAGGTTGTTTCCAAGTGATTATCTTTACATATAACTCCTTTTGGTGATTCTTTGGTTCTTTCCTTGGGATTGGTTCCTACAAGGGAAATTATTAGTTCAACATATACTTCTTGATATTTAGTGCCAGCCAGGTGCAGTGACTCATGCCTGTAATCCTAGCACTTTGAGAGGCTGAGGCAGGCAGATTGCTTGAGCCCAGGAGTTCAAGACCAGCCTGGACAACATGGCAAAACCCCATTTCTACACAAAAATACAAACATTAGCTGGTGGGTGTGGTGGCAGGTGCCTATAGTACTAGCTACTCAGGAGGCTGAGGTGGGAAGATTACCTGAGCCCAGGAGTTCAAGGCTGCGGTGAGCCATGATTGTGCCACTGCACAAGCCTACATGACAGAGTGAGACCCTGTCTCAAAAAATAACAATAATAATAATAAATAATTTAGTTTAAAAAGATATTTAGTGCCAAATTGTCCTCCAGAAACATACAGTCTTGTCAGCAGTGAATTAGACTGCTAATATCTCATAGAGAAAAACTATTTCATGGCTTCAGACTAAATGTTTTTTGGGGTTTTTGTTTGTTTGTTTGTTTCTCTTCTGACACTTTTGGTATAGACTGTTTAACCCTGACCAGCCATCTCCAAAATGTGCACCTTTGCTCCCAGAATCAAGGAACCTGTCAGAGGAGGTGGGTGGGTGGAAGCAGGGAGAGAAGGACTGAGGGATGCATGACTCAGTGTGAACCCTTTGCTGCCCTGAAAAAGCAACTCAGAGCTGGTGGTGTCAGCATGATATACAAAGAACAGGACTTCTTAATTATTTTTAGAGGCAGAATGTAGCCTTGTAATCAGCAAGCTCAGACAAGTTCCAGTTTACTCTAAGCCAGAGACTTCTAAAAGTCAGAGCAAAAATAGCTGTATTCATGTTGCTCCATCTGAAGAATTTGCTTTTAGGAGAGATCAGGAATTCATATTTCGAGAGGACTGAAGGGTGAGAATTAAATATCTCTCTTCTGTTGTATGTCACGGTAAGTAGAGTGACCCCCAGGAATCCTGAGGCAAAGCAGCTCCTCAGATTACTCTGTATTCTAGGAAAAGGGTGAGTCCTAGGCTTCATGGTGTGTTTCTAGCTGATTCAGTGTGCTTTGTCAGCTCTTTTACACGTCACCTGCTTGATTTGTGTGTTTTAGTTTAGCAATCAGTTTACCCCCTCAGTTCATCCAAGCAATGGTCCCAGATCTCAAATGGCTTCTGCAGCTTCAGGATGAAGCCATAATCCAATTTTAGGAAACCTATCATCTGAGATCAGGAGTTTAAGACCAGCCTGGCCAATATGGTGAAACCCCATCTCTACTAGAAATACAAAAATTAGCCAGGTGTGGTGGTGCATGCCTGTAATCCCAGCTACTCAGGAGGCTGAGGCAGGAGAATTGCCTGAACCTGGGAGGCAGAGGTTGCAGTGAGCCAAGATTATGCCACTGCACTCCAGCCTGGGCAATAGAGCATGACCCCATCATCTGTCTAGAGTGGAGCAAATTCAGCCCCAAATTCTGCTCTGACACATACCTTCTTCCAGCCAGTTGGATAAAACAAGGGAAAACTGAATAATTTGTCTAGCAGGCTACTACGACTTCCAGTTGGCTTCACCTGGTAATTAAGATGAGGGAGGAAGTTTTAAACAGCTGTGTAATACTTTATAGGATGGCCATACCACAGTTGACATTATTTATTCAACTGAGTATCTACTTTTTTCTATTTTTTTCCTATGATATACAGCACTGCAATATAAATTCTCATCTATGTGTACTAATAAAATTGTGTTTTTATATGTGTATTTCTTGTATACATGTACATGTTAAAGTACTAGAACCTTTATTTTTGTTGGATTGATATTCACCAAAGTGGAATTACTGTGTCATAGGCTAATTTATATTTTAAATTGTTGTTTTGTTGTTATTTTTGAGACAGTCTTGGTCTGTCTCCCAGTTGGTGTGCAGTGGCAGGATCTCGGTTCACTGCAGCCTCTGCCTCCTGGGTTCAAGCAATTTCATGCCTCAGCCTCCCGAGTAGCTGGGACTACAGGCATGTGCCACCATACTTGGCTAATTTTTACATTTTTAGTAGAGACAGGGTTTTGCCCTGTTGCCCAGGCTGGCCCCAAACTCCTGGGTTCAAGTGATCTGCCCACCTTGGCCTCTCAAAGTGCTGGGATTATAGACGTGAGCCACTGCACCCAGCCTTTAAATTGTTTATATACTAACAGAGCTTTTCCTAAAATTTTAAGTGATATGAGACTTTTTAAGCCATCTGCTATGTCTTTTGTCAAATAAAGAAAAATGTCTTTTGAAAACTATGTTTGTTCAAAGTGGATGGATGAAGAAAGTCCTTGTATATTATTTTGTTGTTTGTCCTGATGGCATTGTGGGAAAAAATTTGTTTTGTGGTTTTCATTTGTATTTTCCTGGTGATTAAGTATACTGAGCATCTTTTCATATGCTTATTTTCTATTTACGTATCTCTTTTGTGAAGTAACTGTTGAGATCTTTTTGCATTTTTTAATTGGGCTAGTTATATTCTTCTTATTGAGTTGTGAGAATTCTTTATATGTAGTGGAACCTCTCTTCTGACTATCTCCACATCTCCTTCCATCACCCTAGTTATCTGGTCTCCTCCAGAGTAGAATTCTTGGAAAAATGTCTGCCTTGCTGCCTCCACTTCCTCCCTCCCCATTTTCTTCCTAGGTCGCTCTAATGTATCTTTCATCCCCAACATTCCCTTACCTACCTAAATATTGACAAGCCAGTGATCAATTATTCATCCTCATATTACTCGAGTTTCCAGTAGCACTTGATATGTTTGACCACCTCTCCCTTTTTTTTTTTTTTTTTTTTGAGACCGAGTTTCACTCTGTCACCCAGGCTGGAGTGCAGTAGCACGATCTCAACTCACTGCAACCTCCACCTCCTGGGTTTAAGCAGTTCTCTGCCTCAGCCTCCTGAGTAGCTGGGTTTACAGGCGCCCGCCACCACACCTAGCTAATTTTTGTATTTTTAGTACAGACAGGGTTTCATCATCTTGGCCAGGCATGAGCCACTTGCCTGGCTAATCACCCCACCTTTTTGAAATGTCTTCTTCTCCAGGCTTTCCTGACAATAGGCTTGCCTCATTCTCCTGCTGCCTCGTGGCTGCTCTTGCTCAGTTTTCTTTGCTGGCTCCTCTCCCACTAACAGATCTCTCAAGTTTGGAGTCCCCCAGGCTCTGGCCTTGGTCCTCTACTCTCCTCCATGCACATAGTGCTACTCAAGACATTAACTTTTATAAAGCCCATTTGATAAGGGTTTTTAATAGGAAGTTTGTACTTTTTGTGTCCTAAGGAATTTCTGATTACCTCATATAACAATTTTCTCTCTTTTTTTCTTCTGGAATTTTAATGATCTTAGCTTTTATGTTTCAGTCTATGACCTGTTTCGATTTTTCAATTTAATGTCTGTGTTTGGTGAATGGTTAGGGTTGAAGTTTGTTGTTTTTGTTGTTGTTTTTCTGAGACGGTCTCATTTGCTCTGTCTCCCAGGCTGAAGTACAGTGTTATGATCACAGCTCACTGTAGCCTGAAACTCCAGGGCTCAAGTGGTCCTCCCACCCCGATCTTCCAAGTAGCTAGGACTGCAGGTACACACTACCACGTGCAGCTAATTTTGGTTGTGGGGGATGGGATGTCACTCTATCTCCCAGGCCAGAGTGCAATGGCACGATCATAGCTCACTGCACCTCGACCTCCCAGGCTCAAGTGATCCTGCCTCCTCAATTTCCCAAGTTGCTGGAACTGCAGGTGCATGTCATCACACCTGGCTAATTTTTGTGTATTTCGTGGAAATGGGATTTCACCATGTTGCCCAGCTGGTCTCAAACTACTGGGCACAAGTTATCTGCCCACCTTGGCCTCCCAAAGTGCTGGGATTACAGGCATGAGCCACTGCGCCCAGCCTACAATTCTTAATCTCCATTTTTGGCTTAATAGCTCTACTTCCATTTAATTTTTTGGTCCTCATTGTAAGACTCCAATTACACATATGTTAGATGGTTTTTTTTTGTTCTTGTTCTACAAGAACAGGCTCTGCTTAATTTTTTCTTCAATCTTTTTCTCTCTCTTTTTCAGATTTAACAGTTTCAATTAATCTGTCTTTAGGTACATGGACTCTTTCCTCTGTCATTGTCATTTTATTATTTAACTCATCCAGTGAATATTTTATTTTTGATATTGTATTTTTCATTTCTATAATTTGTAGTTGGTCCTTTTCTGTTTTCTTTCTGTTGAGATTTCCTATCTTTTTGTTTATTAGAAGTATATTTTCCTTTATTTCATTAAGCATAGTTATAATAGCTGCTTTAAAATCCTTATCCGATAACTAAAATATCTGGGTCACTTCAGTATTGGCCTCTGTTGATTGTGTTTTTCCTTGAGAATGGTTTGTATTTTTACATAATTAGAAGTTTTAGATCCTGTACTAGACATTATGAATACTATGTTGCAGAAACTATGGTTTCTGATATTGTACCCCAACAGTGTTAAATTTTTGTTTCAATAGACAATTAGTCTGAAATGGCAAACTTTGTCTTGCCTGTGGTGGGCAGCCGCTCAAATCTCCATTCAGTTTTTTTAGCCTTAGCTTCATGCTGCTTAGAGTCTACTCCATGCATGGTAAATTTTAGCATATTTTTCTGAGATCCAAGAGATACAATGGGGGACTGTTTTCACCCATCTGAATCTTTATCTTATTCATGATCTTCGTCCTGCCTGTTTTCTGGTTTGGAGTACATAAAATTAAAAGAGATTAAATCTTATTATCTCTCTTTCTTTCTCGGTCTCTCTCTGTGTGTATGTGTGTGTTTATGTGTGTGACTCTTGCTCTATCACTCAGGCTGGAGCGCAGTGGTGTGATTACAGCTCAGTGCAGCCTGAAACTCCTGGCTCGAGTGATCCTCCCACCTCACCCTCTTGAGTAGCTGAGGCCACAGGCATGCACCACCACACCTGGTATGTTAGTCTGTTCTCACGCTGCTGATAAAGACATACCCAACACTGGGTAATTTAGAAAGAAAAAGAGGTTTAATGGACTCACAGTTCCACCAGGCTGGGGAGGCCTCACAATTATGGCAGAAGGCAAGGAGGAGCAAAGTCATATCTTACATGATGGCAGGTAAAGAGAGAATGAGAACCAAGTGAAAGGCGTTTCCCATCAGATCTCATGAGACTTACTTACTACCACGAGAACAGTATGGGGGAAACTGCCCCCATGATTCAGTTATCTCCTACCAGGTCCCTCCCACAATACTTAGGAATTATGGGAGCTACAATTCAAGGTGAGATTTGGTTGGCGACACAGCCAAACCATATTACCTGGCTAATTTGTGTATATTTTGTAGAGGCAGGGTCTCACTATGTTGCCCAGGCTGATCTCAAACCTCTGGACTCAAGTGATCCTCCTGCCTCAGCCTCCCAAAGTGTTAAGATTATAGGCATGAGCCACCCCACCATGCCTGGCCCCCATTCTCACTCATCATCTAACTCAGACTAGGTTTCATGGCCTGGCTTAGCTCAGGGAGTCAAGATCATGGAAGGATACATATGCTGTGTTAATGGATTTGGAGTTTATATTGATTTTATAAGGTGGGAGCCATTGAAAGACTTTAAGGAGGAAAATAATCATAATTATATTCTGGCAAAATTATTTCAGTCACTCTGAAGGATGATTTAGAATAGGAGAAGACTTGAAGCAGAGAGAACTATTAGGATGTTGTTGGGGCAGGAGATGATAGTAGATCCCAAATAAGACTTACGTGTGATAAAAACAGAAAAATGATGTCCCCAGATAGGAAAGAAAGCATGAGAACAGAACAGAAATGGGATGCAAATAGTGAGAATAAAGAACTGAGACATAATCTGTTCCTCTGTTGAGGTTATGTTGAGTGCCTTAGAGAAGAAAGGCTAGAGAGGGTAGAGCCATACCACAGGCATCTCTGAGAGCTGAGCAGGAGTCCAGACTTGCCATGGTGGCCATTTGGGAATCACTACAGATTATTAAAGAAAACAGCATGATGATAGATGTATAGGTGTGTGGTTGGCAGGGACATGAAAGATGCTGAAGGAAGGAGAGCCTGGGCCAGGCACGGTGGCTCACACCTGTAATCCCAGCACTTTGGGAGGCTGAGGCTGGTGGATCACTTGAGGTCAAGAGTTTGAGACCAGCCTGGCCAACATGGTGAAACCCCATCTCTACTGAAAATACAAAAACGTTAGCCAGGCGTGGTTGTGCATATCTGTAATCCTAGCTACTCAGGAGGCTGAGGTGGGAGGATTGCTTGAACCTAGGAGGCAGAGGTTGTAGTAAGCCGAGATCATGCCACTGTATACTGTAGCCTAGGCAAAAGAGCGAGACTTCATCTCTAAATAAATAAATAAGTAAAAATACAAAAATTAGCTGGGCATGGTGGCGTGCACCTGTAATCCCAGCTACTCGGGAGGCTGAGAGAGGAGAATCACTTGAACCCAATTAGAAGGAGACAGAGGTTGCAGTGAGCTGAGCTGAGATCACACCACTGCACTTCAGCTTGGGTGACAGAGCAAGACTCTGTCTCAAAAAATAAAAATAAAAAAGGAAAGAGAGCCTGGAGCCAGAGAAAAAGCTGGGAGGTGGTTGTAGTATTCCTTGACACAAAGAAATGAGGATTTGGGTTAGAGGAATGGCTGTGAAAATGGTGAGAAAATGTGAATATTATAGGCAATTCAGAGGAATAAATGAGACCATCATCCTTTTTTTTTTTTTTTTAACATTTAGTGAAAATAGGGTTATAATCCACCCAGCAACTATTCTCACAGAACTATTGAGAAGCTCAAATAAAGTAATATATATAAAATCACTTATAAATATATGAGTATCATCATAGAGATATATTTATCACTATATTAAGTCCTCTAGTGGGGTTGCCAGATACCAAAGTAGGGAAGTGGGACCATCTACAGTGGCAGCCACTAGGCAGGTAAATAAAAATTCGACATACAGACTTAACTTTGAATGCATTTTAGTTTTCTTTATCAGAAGTGCTCTCTGTGACCCTGGAGTCATAATTAACTGAGTTTTGATCTCGACTCTAACACTTAGTAGCATGGATAAGTTACATAACTTCTCTGTTCCTTATCTGTAAAATGGGGATAATACTATTAACTACCTGATAGGATGGTTTTGAAATTAAATAAGATAATATATGTTAAGTGTTCAGAACCAGTGTCTTTCATGGTAAGGGGTGAATAAATGTTGGTTGCTATTTTTTTGTTGTTGTTATTTTTGAATGAGTATATCATATTCTTGCATTATCCCAAGGCAAAAGCCAACCCTAATAAGTAGCCCTTCAGTTGAGTAAAACGTATGATCATTCTGTTCGTTCTACTCCAGGATAAAAATTTAAGTACGTGTATGTGTTTCTGTGACAGCCCTTCATTGTTTGCTTTTCAACAGAGATTCTTTGGAAGTTACTCATCTTTCCAAGTCATTCTTATGTCCTTTTTCCCTCTCAAATCAAGCTTTGTATTCTATGCTGAAAAGCAGAAATCTGGCTGGGCAAGTTGGCTCAAGCCTGTAATCCCAACACTTTGGGAGTCTGAGGCAGGTGGATCACCTGAGGTCAGGAGTTCAAGACCAGCCTGACCAACA
This sequence comes from Cacajao melanocephalus, assembly GCA_963573385.1. NCBI lineage: Eukaryota > Metazoa > Chordata > Mammalia > Primates > Pitheciidae > Cacajao > Cacajao melanocephalus. The sequence continues at coordinate 41,160 of CAUYLG010050566.1, forward strand.
TGGTGAAACCTCATCTCTACTAAATGTACAAAAATCAGCCAGGCATGGTGGCGCATGCCTGTAATCCCAGCTACCCAGGAGGCTGAGGCAGGAAAATCACCTGAACCCAGGAGGCAGAGGTTGTAGTGAGCTGAGATCGTGCCATTGCACTCCAGCCTGGGCGACAGAGCGAGACTCTGTGTCAAAAAAAGGAAAAAAAGCAGAAATCTTACCTGTTATAATTAGATCTCTTTAAATAGATTCAAGTGGATATTACAGTTCTTTTCTAAAAATCATCAGCTGCAGGAATCACTGACTTAGGAGACACAAGATGCCATTGGCAAAGGGGTTTTTCCTTTAAAGATAACAACATAATTATGCTTAGATGTTTCAGCATTTTATTCTGCTGTTATTTTTATTTTCAGTGTCTTCATACTTTTGTCTTCTCATCGCACTGTTCTAATTTAGAATAAAGCATTCATTTGGATTCGACTTCAATATATGTATGAGAAAGAACACGGAATAATGAAGCACCTGATTTTCTCTTGTTTGCAAGGTTCGAAATAGATTTTTGCAGTCATTTTGACTTATGAACTTTCAAGAGAGTAAACCAACAATGTAACTGAAATACAGTATTCCTTGTAGGAAGACAGTGTTACTTAATTTTCCTCTCCCTGGCTTGATGTCATAGGAATTGATTCATAGCACTTGAGGGATGGATGATCTGTTAATAATTTAAACATGAAGTTATCATCTCAATCCACTGGCTTCCTGATTTGTGTTTGTCAATATTATGAGGCTAACTAATTCTTGGGCATGCCTTAATGAGTTTGAACTTTTATATATCTAATTAAATTAATTAAATCACTGGAATAGTTTTAATACTTTCATGATTACAGAATTGTAAAGAGAATCTCCTTTATTTAAAATATCTAGGATTTTTTTTCTTCTTTCAGTTTTTAAAATAAGTTACCATCAACTGAGAAGTTTTTCTTCCTGATAATTACATTTCTGGACTTTGCTATAATTTCACCCTTCAAGGAAGTTTCTGGAGACTCTTACTGTCTGGAGCACATTTTTCAGGAGAACCAATCTGTTTGTCTTGTGAGTAATACACTAGGGTAGAGTCAGTTATTGTAGATTTTCCTCATAGGGTAACTTTGTGTAAATTGAAAGCTTATGCACTAGTTAAGCCTAGGAGTTCAATGAGCCGTTGAGCTGGAATGAGTAACCTAGTTAATACATAACTATAAAAGTCTTGGCATCTCCTGTTTGAAACTGTCTTTGTTTCTGTGTAATTTTAGTTCATTGACTTGCCAAAAATCCACTAATACAAAGCATTTCCTGTACATTGTTTTACTCTGAAAGATATTTATTTATGGTTTTATTTGCACATCACTGTTTCTGAAGAAACAAAAAGAAAACATCCTCTTGCAAGTCAAAGTGCAAAGTAGGGCCTCTATGTCTTTAAAGTGCCCCTGGTCGAGGTGACTCAAGCCTGTAATCCCAACACTTTGGGAGGCCGAGGCGGGTGGATCATGAGGTCAAGAGATCGAGACCATCCTGGCCAACATGGTGAAAACCTGTCTCTACTAAAAATACAAAAAAATTAGCTGGGCATGGTGGCTTGCGCCTGTAGTCCCAGCTACCTGGGAGGCTGAGGCAGGAGAATTGCTTGAACCCAGGAGGCAGAGGTTGCAGTGAGCCGAGATCGCGCCACTGCACTCCAGCCTGGCGCCTGGCGACAGAGCAAGAATCTTTATAAAAAAAAAAAAAAAAAAAATAATAATAATAATAATAAAGTGCCCCTGGCACTTTTTTTTTTCTCCCATTTAAAACTTCCCTCTACAGGTCCTTACCCAGGTTTGACCATCTCTAGAAAGTAATCAAATTTCAGATATTGTCCTATCTTCAAATCTTTCTCTGATTCTTCCCCAGACTATAAGAAGCAGGTAGCAGATATACTAATATTTGCTTATTGTGTGGCCGTTTCTGGGATTTTTTTTTTTTAAAGACTGATTGTTGCTCTGTCACCCAGGCTGGAGTGAAGTGGTACTGTCATGGCTCATTGCAGCCTCTACCTCCTGGACTCAAATAGTCCTCCCACCTGAGCCTCCCAAGTAGCTGGGACCATAGGCACACACCACCACATCCAGCTAATTAAAAAAAAATTTTTTTTTTTTCAGAGATGGGGTTTCGCCATGTTGCCCATGCTGGTCTCAAACTCCTGGACTTAAGCAGTTCTTCCACCTCAGCCTCCCAAAGTTTTGGGATTACAGGAATGAGCCACTACACCAAGCTTATTTTGTATTTTTAACAAGGAGACTATTTAATCCAAAGGAATAAAGTTCAAATGATTAAATAGAATCTGAGGCAATATCATTTGCTAATAGAAGAACTATTTGATGATAAGAAGATCTCATCTGGGTGTGGTGACTCACACCTGTAGTCCCAGCACTTTGGGAGGCCAAGGTGGTTGGATCATTGAGGTCAGGAGTTCAAGACCAGCCTGGCCAACATGGTGAAACCCTGTCTCTAATAAAAATACAAAAAATTAGCTGGGTGTGGTGGCAGGTGCCTGTAATCCCAGCTACTCAGGAGGCTGAGGCGGGAGAATTACTTGAACCTGGGAGGCAGAGGTTTCAGTGAGCCAAGATTGTGCTATTGCACTCCAGCCTGGGCAACAAGAGCAAAACTCCATCTCAAAAAAAAAAAAAAAAAAAAATCTCTCTGTCTTTTAAAAACATTCTTGGTAGGTTACTTACACCAACAATAGTTCCACTATCAAGTTTGTTTTTGTTTAATAATTTGTCCCACAGGGATCTTCTCATGGTCCCAATCTAAGCCTGTCAAAGTCTATTTACATGTAATTTGCATCTAAATCATTCCTGCTTGTGTGGTCTGTGTGTGACCAGAAAGGGAAAGCTTAAGAGCCTCTGAAATCTTTGTTAACCTGCTGCTGGTTCAGGGTCACCTCTTGGTTATATTACCTTAAAGAGGAAATGAATGAAAAAACAAAAGCATCAGATCAACAATTTGCCATAGGAAGAAAAATGGGTCCTGACATGTAGACACCAGTGGGGGGAAATCTATCCAGGGACTACCCAGCATTCTTGCCCAGTGACTATTGTGACCTGCCTGCCTGGCAAGCCCCATCAACACCAGAAGATGGCTTTGGCTCCAACACTGCAATGCCCTAATATGTGCATCAATATAGGGTTTTAACAGCTTTCACAAGGCCTTTATCAGTCATCCTTTATGGTTAGGAAATCGGAAGTGTTCAGTTCTTTCGACTTTTGAAAGTGGGAAAGAAGAGGGGAATTTTTTCTCCTCTCCAGGCTAGGATGAATAGGATTCCAGCCCTAAACCAAGACTACTCAGTGCCAATTCGGGTGTTTGCCCATGGACTAGAACTTATTTCCTTTGTACTGTGTTATTTATGCACCATTTTAAGACTATGTCACTGGCTTCTTTTCTAGCCATGCCTTATGAAGTTAAACAAAGAAAGATGAAAATTGCAAGGACCTTGAAATGTCAGAAATGTGGGGCAATCAGTTGGCTGCATTTATATCCTTTGTTTCAGAATGGAAGTTCCTGCTGTTTTCAGTGGAGAGCCAAGTAAAAAAAGTCTTGATGGCAGTAGAGAGAGCCCTCTGCCTGGAAGACGGGAGTCTGATTTTGAGCACTTATCTGCATCTCAGTAAACTGTGTGACCTGGGATGAGCCCCTTTTAAATTTTACTTTCTTATTCGTGATACAGGGTTAATAATATTTTGTTCTACCTACCTCAAATTCTTGTGAGGCTCAAACAGGATAATAGACATACAAGTATTTTGCAGATAAAGAGGCTTATGAATGCACATAGCATAGCTTTATTCCACAGTATTTTATGTCTGGGCTGCACTGTAGCTGCATACATTATATTAACTAAGATCCCTCTCCTGTTCATAAAGGGCTATGTGGAGGAGGGAAACTGAAGTCAGAACAGAGATGATTTCCCCAGAGCTGCAAGGGAAATTCAAGGCTGAAAAATAACTGTTGTTAATAGATCAAAATTTACCTATGAATTTTTTAATGATTAATTTCATCAAAAATTAATTGCATTTAAATTATTTAGTTCTCTAAATGGCTTTTGGAGAGGAAATCCTGCCTGTCAGGATCTGCCATGTCAATCTAATTTCCTTCTGACCTTGACAGAAATTATAAACTGTGTTGACTCTCGCTAACACGTGGCAATAAGTTGTATTCATGGAATGTTACAAGAAACAAGTGATTCTTCTACTATATTTCTTAACAGTAGGGAGGTAGAGTTCTAGTCCCTGAAATGCAGGGAAAAAAATGTTAGCGAGGACAAAAAAAGGGCACATAAACAGAGTCAGATCTATATTTTGTCTCCTGTTTCCTCATTGACTGGATCAACAAGAATGTTTCTGCTGAGGGCATGTGGCTCTCCAGGGTGTCACCCCTAGAGATCCATACACTTTGGTACCCAAATAAATGGCATCCAAGACAGTAAGAAAAGTAGTTCATCTGGATCCCTTTTTTCAGTAACTGATTTAAGGAGGTCAAATATATGTTGCATCCTTTGACCATTTTATGCTTTTACCTTTTTTCTCATGAAAATATTTAATATCAAACTGAAAATACACAAAGTACAGTCCTGGAGATAGGAAGAGCATACTTCAACTAGTTAGATTACAGAGGGGATTTAAACACTCTAATTGAGATCCTGGAGCCTGGAAAAAAGGTTAAGATTCAAAGATACACAGAAAAAGACTCCAGTTCTTTATCTCTACTTCAACCTGCTCCATAGAGGAAATGAAATAAAGAACTGAAGAGAGTTGGATGGGGCAAAACAAAAAGGGTGGAGCACAAAGGTTTTTAACCTCTGGCGTAAGATCTTAACATCCGTGGGTTAATGTTTGTCAAATGTGATTTAATGCAGCTATACATGGAGACTATGGAATATTGGACCAAATGGTCCACTGTGTTTAACTGTCACAGGGTGAATCCCAAAATTGGGGTTCAGCCTAGGAGGCCATGAGGGTTCTTGGCTTCACTCAGGAAGGAATTCAAGAGTGAGCCAACTGAGTAAAGTGAGAGCAAATTTTTATTTTTTTTATTTTGTATTTTTTGAGATGGAGTCTCACTCTGTCTCCCAGGCTGGAGTGCAGTGGCACAGTCTCAGCTCACTGCAACCTCTGTCTCCCAGGTTTAAGCAATTCTCCTGCCTCAGCCTCCTGAGTAGCTGGGACTAGATGTATGTGCCACCACGCCCGGCTAATTTTTTTTTTGCATTTTTAGTAGAGATGGGGTTTCACCATGTTGGTCAGGCTGGTCTCAAACTCCTGACCTCAAATGATCCACCCATATCAGCTTCCCAAAGTGCTGGGATTATAGGCATGAAACACGGCGCCCAGCCCGAGAGCAAATTTATGAAGAAAAGTAAAGGAATAAAAGGATGGCTCCTCCATAGGCAGAGCAGCAGCATGGCTACTTGACTGAGTATACTTATGGTTATTTCTTGATTGTATGCTAAACAGGGATGGATTATTCATGAGTTTTCCAGGAAAGGAGTAGGGAGTTCCTGGAACTGAGGGTTCCTCTTTTTAGACCACATAGAGTAATGTCTGGACATTGCCATGGCATTTGGAGACTGTCATGCTACTGATAGGAGTGTCTTTTAGTATACTAATGCATTATAATTAGTGTATAATGAGCAATGAGGGTGGCCAGAGGTCACTTTCATTACCATTTTGTTTTTGATGGGTTTTAGCCAACTTCTTTATCACATCTTGTTTTATCAGTGGGGTCTTTGTGACCTGTATCTTGTAAATCTGGTCCTGCTGACCTCCTATCTCATCCTGTGACTAAGAATCTAAGAATGCTTAACTTCCTGGAAATGCAGCCCAGCAGGTCTCATCCTCATCTTACCTAGCACCTATTCAAGATGGAGTCACTCTGGTTAGAACATCTCTGACGTATTTCCCCCCTCCCTTTTACAAGGGCACCTTAATCCTAAGGGTTGTAAAGGGATGAAGATCCATCTTCTGTAACTTCTTCAGGCTGAATAGGGGCAATTACCTAATTATTAGGGTCTCTTGTGTTCAAGGTAGAGAGGAGCTCAGTCAGAATGGTGAGGACCATTCATAACTGAGTCTCAACAGAAGGTACAGTCTAGAAGATTCATAAATGTTCAATTTAAGAAAATGTTGAGTAGGTTTATCTTATATTCCTATACAATGAGTCCAACAGCAATATATTCCATAGCAGTCAAGCAAAATAAGTGAAATTATCCCAAGTAAACTAAATAAGAAGACTTTCTATCAACTGGGCAGTTGTAACCAAGCTGATATGAGGTCATGCCCAGAATTAGAGTACTCATCCAGATTTTCATATTAACCTCCCTATTGTTTCTTCTGAGTAGCAGCCAGAGATCACTGGGTGGTTCACAGGAGTAAGCAGGATCACTCTAAATTGCAGAAAAAATTAAAAAACAATGGATGCGATTAGAATCTAATAACAGGTATACTATAGTTTTTGAATCATAATTTTTCTCTCTCCAGTCTCCCATTTTTACTAAAGACAAATTATAGTAGAACCAGTTTGTTTGCAAAATAAGTTTTAGTTTTATTAAACTTGGCCTGATCATGTATATAAAGTACAACAAGAATAACTATTTGCCATATAAACTCCTTTTTAAATTGTCTTTGATAAAACATTGTTCCATAGGAATCTCAGACTTTATTGATTGATTGATTGAGACAAGTCTTACTCTGTCACCCAGGCTGAAGTACAGTGGCATAATCTTGGCTCACTGCAGCCTCAACGTCCCAGGTTCAGGCAATTCTCCGACTTCAGCCTCTTGAGTAGCTGGGACTACAGGTGCACACCGCCACGTCTGGCTAACTTTTTGTTTTGTAGTAAAGACAGGGTTTTGCCATTTTGCCCAGGTTGGTCTTGAACCTCTCAGCTCAGGCAATCCTCCCACCTTGGCCTCCCAAAGTGCTGGGATTATAGGCATGAGCTGCCATGCCCAGCCTTCTCAGACTTTTTAAAGCCTTGAGTCCAGCCACGAATTCATCTGTGCCTGTACATACCTGAATGAGTTGGGTAAACTCCTCTTCTCTTAAGATCCCAAGATAATCTGTATCTCCTGGGCCTGTCAGAAAGTGATATTGTTTACTTACTGCAGGTCAGAAACTCTGTACAGGGACTGTGTAGATAAGGTATGAGGCCAGTTTTCCTAAGGGACTTTTATTGGCTCTTTAAGTCAACTTTAATCCCTTAAAATAGTCTGTTTATATTTGAAAGCATGCGGTTCCAGTCAAAACCTTGGTAAAATAACCAGTGTCTGTAATTGTGTCCTATTACAAAAGAAAACAGATTCTTTTTTTTTTTCTTTTTTCTTTTTTTTTTTTTTTTTATACGGAGTTTCGCTCTTGCAGCCCAGGCTGGAGTGCAATGGCGCGATCTCGGCTCACCACAACCTCTACCTCCCAGATTCAAGTGATTCTCTTGCCTCAGCCTCCCAAGTAGCTGGGATTACAAGTATGTGCTACCACACCCAGCTAATTTTGTATTTTTAGTAGAGATGGGATTTTTCCGTGTTGGTCAGGCTGGTCTCGAACACCCAACCTCAGGTGATCTGCCTGCCTCAGCCTCCCAGAGTGCTGGGATTGTAGGCATGAGCCACCATGCCTGGCAGAAATCAGATTCTTATTATACTTATGCAAATAATGACATTGCCATAAGGTAACAATACTCACAAATAGTTTCCAAATTCTGGAGAAATCAGGTAGAGAGAAAGACACATACTCCATATTTTGTTTTTAGACAAAAACTTTGTTTTATACTCATTATAGGAGTATACTTTACTCAATTGTTGAAAGCTGTAAATAGCTCAAAAGTTTTTTTGACTGAAAAACAAATGATCAGCAATGTTTTAAGCAAAAAATTATAAAAAGATTATTTTAATCTTTTATTAGCTCAATCTATGCAATTAATTTTTCTTGGTATCTATAAACACATTTGTTTTCCAACAGAGTCTTGAAAATTTTTTTCTCTGTTTTAGTGACACACTCTCCAAAGTTATCAGAGATGTATATTTAAGACTGCTTTTCAGAGTCCTATAGCTGATTGTAAATCATCTTTTGTAGAGGATCAAAACAAGACAATTGTCTGTGGATGACAAAGTCTTAGGGCAGCCATAGTCAAAGTTGCGATTAGCAAGGAAATTTGGTTACCTCTGTGACAGACAATAATTTAGCATAACAATTATAATTATTACTGATAATGTACACTAAGTCATATTAGAATTATAGGAGTTTCACGTAATTTTGGAACACGTACCAATAACACATTTATGCAAATATAGCCCAAAGAAAGTCAAATACCATTGTGTATTTAACAGTCCTTCCTGTATGATTTTAATATACCAAATATGTCATTTTTGGACTTTAGGGGACCTAATAATCAGGTCAGAAAAAGACTTAATTTAGGCCGGGCGCGTTGGCTCACGCCTATAATCCCAGCACTTTGGGAGGCCAAGGCGGGTGGATCATGAGGTCAAGAGATCAAGACCATCCTGGTCAACATGGTGAAACCTCGTCTCTACTAAAAAAATACAAAAATTAGCTGGGCATGGTGGCACACGCCTGTAGTCCCAGCTACTTGGGAGGCTGAGGCAGGAGAATTGCTTGAAC